>JAQIWQ010000133.1:0-24802 GCA_034695825.1 Folsomia inoculata | reverse complement strand
GTTTAAAATTTTAAGCCAAGTAGTAAAACATACCTGATTTGCTTTGTGTATGATTTTGTCATCAATATCTGTCACTCCCATAAGTTGGAGGACACACAGATGACCATCAATGCCCTCCAACAGCCTTCGAATTACATCCTGACGAATGTACGAACTAAATGTACGAGATAAATGCACTAGTCACTAAAAACTGTATTACTGTAACCTTGAGACGTCATCTAATTCCTTAAATTAATTAACTAGAATGACTAATAAACTAATAACATGACAAATCATCCTAATGCTTGCACACATGATTAATTCAACATTTTGATAACCCAAAATCAGGCTCATCTCAATCCCTTCTTACAGGTCTCTATCAACAGCCTTTACCTTAACTAATTAATAGTCGTCCATAGTACAATTAATTATGAGTAGCAATGCACTTGTTTGATACTTATACTGCCCAAGCCCAACACAAACTGCACTTATGACGTACTGACGGAGATCGGTCAAGGGTCAGAAAAAAAGATAGAAAAAACAAGTTTAAATATTTTCTTACCTGGCGTGACCAATGTGCGCTGAGTCGTAGACGGTGGGTCCACAAGCGTACCAACTGATGAGGTTTGGAACCTTTGGAATCAAGGGGGTGTAACTTTTCTTGACCCCGTTCCAAACTACAAATCCTTCTTTTATGGACTGAAGGGAAGAGAAGGGTCGATGAATGTTGACAATGCTGCCGACTCTGCTAAGCCCTTGCATTAATGAGATTTTTAAACAAATTATTTAGGGTCGAACATAAAACCGAATTGAATTGGGGTTTGACTGATGAAATTCTCTGTAGGTTTGTTAAACATTGGGCGCGGGAAGGTGGATGGATATTATAGAGCAAACTGTAATGGGGTTGAAGTGAAACATTCATAATATCCTCATCCACGTGTGGAGTGACTGTTCATTAATCGACTAGTTTTAGTTTTCTTAATTGATTAATTGGAAGAAAGAGTTAAGGAACTATTAAGAGATGGATGAAACACCTCCACCAGATACCTCAGAAGATGCAAAGGTGGAGGAGGAGCAAGAAATTTTGTTGACTGCAGTGAGTTTATATATTTATTTATAATTTCACTTTTCAGTCATAGTTAAATATGAAAATGAAATTGTTGTATTTTTGCCAGGTCACACCCAACGACATTATGGACGAATCGTGCAAAACATTTGTTTTCAAGAATGAAGGACACACGCTAGGAAATGCTTTGCGATTCGTGATTTCCCATTAGTTAGTGGATCAATTGTGCTATTTTTGTATATTATTGTGTCCCATTTTAATGAAATGTTTTCAATTTTAGTCCTGAAGTAAAATTCTGCGGTCACACCATTCCTCACCCTTCCGAAAACGAGATGCACCTTCGAATTCAAACACTGGCTGGAACTTCTGCACTTGATTCTCTCCGCAAAGGATTACAGGACCTTGCCGTTGTTTGTGAACATACAGAAAATGTGTTTGATCAAGCAATGAGTAAATGGAAGAGAAAACATCCGGACAAGGACCTGTTTCAAGTTCCACCCCCTCCTGGCCCCAGACACTAAAGGAGTCTGTGAACCTTACAAAGATTATAAATCTAATTTTGTATCCTACCCATAACTAACTGTAAGTTGGCAATAATAATGAGAATTAATTATAAAGTTTTTAGAGTATCTTTCAGTAGTTTATTCTTATTCCAAGTTGTTTGGTGTAGTAGATAGTACTCACAACAATCATAATGATATAACCAACCATTAATCATATTAATTATGACCAGGTCACCCACTACTAACCACCTCACAAACTACTGAATTAGATTAGATTTAGGTACATTTTTCTCAAACATGAATATTACTCTACATAATTACTAAATGACTGACATATTCTCAACTGAATCCTTATAGTTTAGCCGATGACCTGGCTGTTTGGCAGATTACATTTTTTAATAGCGTATCCATCCATCTTCCAACCCATTTTACTTATCATTCTCAAAGTCAGCAGGGTTCTTTCTCATCATTCGGTGATGTTCCTTTTCTGTTTCAGTGTAAACAATGTATGAAAGGACGAATGCTATAATTAAACAAGCCAACAAACATTACATTTGACACGATTATTAAAATAAATGAATGTCTTATTGACGACATACGAGGTGCTACTCTGAAAAAGTTTTCAGAAATTCTTCTTAAAGTGTTGGGAACTCCTTTAGAGATGACTCCAGCAAATGCCCTTTGCTCAAAGGGGGACAATTTGTAGTAAACGATGCCCCTAATTTTCGCCAATCCACCAAAACCATGACCCATCTTTAAAGACTTTCTTTTACAAAATTCAAGCTTTTACTTGAAAAGAAAGAAGGAATCCAATCAATCCAATTGATATATATATATTTTGTGGGTGGAGAAAGTAAGTGATGGTGGTGGTGATGGTGTGTTTTTTCTCACATAGGTTGCGCTAATAACCCAAATCCCAAACTATACAGCTATTATACAAAGCATAATATACCAAACCTGGTATGCAGACCCATTTCAGCTTCAGCATCATCTAAATGAAGAAAATTCATACATGAAATTATTCCTAGTAGAAAGTTAGTTAGTAAACTATTAAAATTAAATAATGCATGTCAAATAAAATCTCATCTGCTCCCCTTTCAGTCTCATCTCAGACCCCACATCTCACAGACAACTAACATCCAACTGCTGGGGGAAAGATATAGAGAAAATTGAGACAGAGTAGCCCTACATACACCCACCCATATTTATTACACAAAACACAATCCTGATGATAAGTCACTGAGAGATGTATGAAATGAATAGAGTAGAACAGGAGATGATAATTTTGCATGATCTTATCCATGTTGGATTAGATCAAATGTTTAAAGAAAGATCACACACATAATGATATGACCCCTTACTTGACTCTGTAGGATGAGCAGGCATTGTATCTTCTATCCATGCCTTGTGTAAGTTATGCATGTTGTATAAGAAAAGAAACAATAATACACAAAGTAAAGTTAACATGATAAAAAACCATTATATTTTAATCAATCAACTAAAAAAAGTTACGATGGCCATTAAATTAATTGTAAAAGGTGCACCAACCAATGAACTTTAACTACTAAACTTATGTAGGAGATTGTAATAATGAATGAAAATCATCATGTTTTTTTAATTATTAATTACGACTCTTTGTCCATCTTTTACATAGTTTTTTTTATCATTATTTTTCACAATCATCATTCCTCCTCATCAGATTATTCATTGAATTGGACGTATGGAAAAATGACTGACTATCATCATCATCATCAATATAAATACTTAATTATTCCATCTATTATATCAGTTTTTGTCTTTAAATTGACGAGACCCATAATTCCCACCCATCATTTAGTTAGTACTCTTATTTACTATTACTTAACAACAACATGTAAAACCTTAATAACTTGTTGATAAACATAATATTTTATTACTTTAATTTGTACTAATACTACAGTTGCAACTTGAAAATAAATACAAAACACTAAATTAGAGTAAATCATGATACAAAATGGGCTTTTAGCATAATAATAACAATGGACTTGTGTATTTAATAGTAGTTGGTCTGCATAATCTTAATTTTCATCAATTCTATATAAAACAAGTTATTTAATAAATTCATACAAATGCAGGAGACAGGGAGATGCTGAATAAAATACAAATAAAAATTACATGGAAGAATTTAATGACATGACACAATTTAGTCATTCATGATAATTGAATTAATTATGGTATTCGACAAGAAAGAAGTAGTAGGGGTCAACATGATATCAGAACAAATTTCGACACTTGTCTTAATGTAACAAACAATAGAAACATAAACAAAGGTCGTGTGTGTGTGTGTGGTGTAGTCATTATAAATTCATAGGCGTTGGTTTGGTATAGAAGCATGCAGGGAATAAAGAGTACAAATTTCTGTAATTAATAAACTAGACTAAATTAAAGTATAGGATTCACTACAAGTGAATTCATCTATGAGTAGGACATTAAATGTAAATTGGAGAAATGGGATAAATAAACTAATGAACACATTAAATCAGCTCAGCGCAAACATGTACCTACATGCAGAATTATACTGACCGGTAATTAATTAATAGTATTATCCACTCCCCCCTCCCATTTTAATAATACAGAAATAATGCAACCAACAATTGAAAACAATAAATTTGATCAAAGAAGCATTTCGGAGATAAATCAAACATTTTGTGTAATAGCGACAGGTTAAATTAGCTTAGAAAAGGAACAAGTATAATAATTTGAACTTTGGTTTTTGGTAGAATAAAATGGGTAGCAAATTATAAAAATTAACGTTTGAAAGAACAGTATTTTGCATGCATGATAATGACAACTTTGCATAGAAAATTGTGAAAAAAGTGTGGAAATCTCTGTGGCATTTTACCTATGAAAAATTGAACCATTATAAGCTAGATAACAAACAATAGTTGAATTGATTTTACATTTCAATGCGAATGAATAATGCTGCAAATGTTTGATATCTCAAGTTTTACAAATTATTATACGGATTTTATATGCAATTGAAAAGTAGTTTAGGCTACCTACTACCCCTTATAATTTAATACTCTGTGTTTTAGCACAACAGTTGGTTAATAAAAGTAGTGATTATTTTCTCTTCTTACGATAAATATATTATTGACCTACTATTAGTTGAATATCTTTCTGCTTTCGTGACATGGGTTTAACTGGTTGGTATAAATCTTGTTTTAAATGTAGATAGTGTAGACGTAGTGTAGCAAGCAATTATTTAGATTCCTTGTTAAGATCTTTCATGTTCTTCTCGTCCTAAATGGTTGGGAAATACCTCTTTTCATCAACTAAACTAACGAAGTATAATCTGTAGATGTTATCTTTAGCAATTGCAATAATAGCTTTAGTTAACTTAACCTATGTATTAATTTAACTGTAAACAAATTTATAACTGTTCATCTCAGTCTAATGTACAACGCGGAACTTTTGTTGGTTGCATGACGGTGCGTAGTTGCACTTTTAAAAAGATTGCTGCTAATGTAGTAGTAATAAAAAATCTGAACAAGTTAATTATTCACGATATAAAGACACACACGGGCTACACTTATTAATTTAGTTCGTGATTGAAAATCATACATCAGAAGATTCACTCATGTCAAACAGTAACTGTGATACAGTTCTTGAACTTTCAGCACTACTCATGGCGATTGTTGACAACTGAGATTCGTGTGCAGCGATGATTCTGTAAAGTAAAGAAATTCCATTGGCAAATTGTATACTGCATTTCGAATCAGTCAAGTCATAATGAAATCTATCTAACCTTCGTCCTTGTGGTGAGAAATTCACAAGATTCCGAAGAATGAGAGCAGAAGTGAGTCTTATACTTTTGGTCACCGGACCTTCGTTTTCTTCCATGATATCTTTCGGATTCATGTACTGTAGAGCATGTCGCTTTATGGCGTGGAAGGCAGCATTTGGTGCATATCCGGGATGATGTGCAGGTTGTTGAGGAGGTGGAGGAGGTTCTGAAGGAAATTATGATGATGAAAATTTACAAAATAGATTTACAATATGTAATATAACCTCACCAATTTTGTTTTTACGACGATAGCAAGCAAGTTCCAGCGCTTGCTTGTTACAATGTCGATCTTGTAGATGGGTCATGATGGAAAATCGCTTCCTTAGCAAAGGATCACACCCATTAGCACCCCATTCACAGCGAACAGCTTCCGAGCTATTGGCATCCGGACAATGCGTAATCACTGCATGCATGAAGACCTATAAAAGAATTGCACAATATGATTACACAACGTCCCTCAGTTCCATCTTAATCTTTGTAAAATTCTGCTTTACCTGTTGATATTTGAGAAACCGGTAGCCACACCCATTCCACTCACACAAGAAGGGAATATCTTGATCAAGTAGCTCCATGGGAAGATGTCCCACCAAACTTGGAGGCACACCATCTCGAACGTTGTTAAGTTGATTTAGAATCCCTTGAATTGGATTGGCCGTAGAGGAAGAAAGTAAAGCTTGCCCTGCTGACACAGAAATTGATTGGACTACCGTGCCCCCTCCAGCTATTGATGTTGCACCCGAATGATTTTGAGGTATGAGAATATAAGCTTTTGTGACATTATCCCCCAAGGATCCAGATGATTTAGAAATGATTTGAAGTCCAGCCATACCAGGTTGTGGATTCCCAGAAAGTACAATCTGGCCCTGTTGAATTACCATTTGCCGGCCTTGAAATGATATTTGTTGAGAGTTTTGAGAATTAACAAGTCTCACAGGGACGTGGATTTGGTTATTGGAGTTTGTGGTTGCCGCAACTGCTATCGTAGCCCTCCCTTCTTCACTACTTGAAGAAAAAGAAGAGGTAGCATTGATAGTCATCGTGGACCCTGAAGTTGTCTTAAAAACGGTTGGAGTATTTTGTGACGCGGATAGGGCATTCTGTAACACTGAGCTTGACCCTAGCGACGCAGTCGGCCCTGGAACATGAGGATGGGGACGCGGACTTTCTGTCCAGGACAAACTGTCATCGTTTCCATTCACACAGAGGGCTATCTTTTTGGATGGAGGGGGATGAGCTTGGTCCGTCTCTTCGGCCGTTGTGTTGTTTTCGGAAGTTGAGGCTGAACGCTTAACTCCAATCCCAAGCTGTTCCGGGTTAACCACAATTAAGTCACTGAATTGGCAAAATTTCTCAAACAAATCGTTCACACTACCACCACCGGATGTGCCATTGGAATCGATATTAGCATTATTGTTATACCCATCACCACCCTCAATAGAAGCACCATCACCACCACTAATTTCTACACTTTCTGACTGGACTACTACCTCAGAGGTTTCAACTCCCCCACCACCACTCAGCAGTATCGTTGTTTCTGAGGTGCCTGTAGTGCTAAGTGTCACGTTGAGTGCGGTACACTTTGTTTCGGACGCCATCACGACCTAGTCATGAAATGAATAGACAAACACATGAAGAGTAGACGACATGAGAAGAAAAAGTTTTGCACTTACAAGGAACGCATTAAAGAATAAAGATACAGAAAAATGAATTTAACAGAGGCCCAATATAAACAAGCAAGTATACAGAAATTTCCATCTAGCAAAATTGAGGAATAATGAATCAATCATAAAATTCTATCAAACGATTTAACCAAACTCAAGGTGCAAAAACGACAACCAAAACAGGAGATAATCAGTTCAACTATAAAAAGCCAATCAAAGCTCAAATTCCATTAATTTACCTCTGGAGATGCATAAAAGGTCATTTTCTGAGGTTCCTGCGACTCTCCCGCATTAGTTCCTAGCGTTTCATTTATCAAAGTTCCATCCAATTCGTCCGAATTTTTATTCTGAATCAGTTCTAATCCTTTATCGCTTATTCTAATTTCACGTCCGACAATCCCATTAGCGGTGTCTTTATGAGAGACTTTTCTTTCCAGAAGATCCACCAACATCCCTTTCACTTTAGCATTATTGGCCAAATCATCGAAGACTCCATCCACTTCTATAATGTGATCTGCATCTTTAATACATGGATCGCTGCTCTATACGCCCAATAATTAAATAATTAGTACAAACATTTTTCAAAACCTTTGGCACAAATAAGTAAAGTACATACCCCGCCATTGCATAGCATGCCTTGAAAAGTAAGTGTTGAAGGAGGGTCAGTCTTGGACTCGGATTCTTCAATACTGTTCATGGATGACGAGGCTGAAGATTCCTCTCCTTTATCCAAACAAGCCTCACCATTCATTTTCACAAGGCTGCCCTTTGGCTTTCTTGAATTCTTGCTATCTTGTTGCTGCAACTTCTTTTGCTGCCTTTGTGCAACCTGAAATTCCATCGATTAACCGAATTAGCAACATTTTGGATGACCAATAACCATATTTGTTAATTTCAACCAGATCACACTGAAAAGTGAGTTATGAAAGAATAGATAAGAATGCAATAAAACATGCTTTATAACAAAGTTTAGTGAAATGTTTTACACTGCCATTTTCAATACTTTTACAAATATGTTAAACTGTTTTAAACTGTTCCATGAGACAAGATGTTAGGTAAATAACACAATGTACAAACTGTACGACTACAGGAAGGTCAAATTCAGACCAATCAACTCAGATCCCACACCAAGTTACCTTTGAAGCTAATAAACTTCTTATAGCAGATGAAGATGGACTCATGATTTTTCCTGAGGGTTGTTGTTTGAACATTGGAGTTGATTCTGCACTTCGTTTACTTTTCTTTTTAGACGAGTTTGATTTCTGAGGGCTATCTTTAACTTTTCTCTCTTTTGATAGTGTCGCTCTAGACTTTTGTGGCTAAACCGGATATTATAAGTAGGATATTGATATGGAGTACGAATGAATATTGAAAATAAAACTCATAAAGTATTTGCATTATATGCAGATGCTGTTGTCAATGATGACGACAAGAAAAATATCAATTAGAATTAACATAAATACAAAACTTACGCCAGTTGGAGACTTGGGCGTAGGTGGACGGGATAGGGTGGCCTTCAGAATTGGAGACAGGGGTGAAGATGTTCCGCCACCGCCATGTGCTAAAGATACTGGTGTTATTGGTCGTTGCACTACAAAAACAAAACATTTGTAAGCTTTCCATGAACCGGTAAACGTTGAAGTTTTGTTGTTTCATTAGCTTACCAGTTATATTAGAAGTATTGATACTATGAGCTCCATCATTGATTACACCGTTGGTTGCCACTGACATAGGCATATCGTTGACCATTACGGTGGTGGGTAAACTATTGGATACAGGCACAGAGTTTATTTGCTGAAAGCTGATCTTTGGTCTAATTCCTTCGATGAAGGATAGTGAGGTACTGCCGAAACATTTCATGACAGGTCCGACAGAAGCACCGTATACCAGCCTGATTCAATACAAGTAACATATTAGTTCTTCCATCGTTGGCTTAAATATTATTGCAAAAATCACAATTTCGTCTAGAGCGAATACTTACTTGACGCATTGGACCAACTGCGACTGGGACAATAGAGAAGCAGGGTGCTTCTTTCTTGCAACACAATACATCCTATACAACTCTCCTTCTTCTATAGAAGTTCCACTAAGCTGTTCAAATCCCCCATTCAACCAAGCGGTTGCCCATGCTTCTTCTGTCATATTTTCAGAGCTGATGCAAGGGGTGAATACCTGCTGTGTTAATGACTGACTCGAAACTTGAGGTGGAGCACCAGGAGCAACGTTTCCAGTAGCTGAAGACACAGGGTTACTACTATTCCCTTGGCCATGGTGGTTAATATTATTAACCAAGCCAGATGTGGTATTTGTAATCTGCACTGGGTGAGACGTGAGGGATTCGTGGTTATTATTTGTAATGGACGACGACGGAGAATTAGGGGGACCAGCTGGTGGAAGACAGTTGGGTTTCCCCAGCTGAGGTTGAGCAACGGGTGTATGCAAACCTGGGACTGGAGATGAAGGTCTTGGCTGATGAGAAGATGGAGAAAGTGGGGAAGATGAGTGAGGATGGAGTACTTGGAACGCTGCTGTTGGACCTGGAGCAGAGCTAGGAGAAGACATGACTTGGGGAGAAATCCGCACCTGGGGGCGATGTTGCTGCTGATGAGATTGGACAGAGTTGGATACGCTGATAGCAGCAACAGTACCACATAAAGGAGACGGAGAATTGGCAAAAGAGGTTTGTTGTTGCGACGACGTTGTTGTAGGCGGAACTACAGTTTGGCCACTCACTGTTCTCAGTCCAATAGCTTGAATACTGTTAGAAGACGTTGTTGAAGATGGGACCACTGTTTTATTCAATCCTGTTGAAGGTGAGGTCGTTGAATGAGCTGACGCTGTTACTGCTGTGCTATTGGTCGCAGGCTGCTGAGGAACGCTATTTGTGGTATGTACTCCGTTACCAGAATAGGTTTCAACAACACGCATTTGGATACATCCTTTCGGTCCGTAGCTCTGAGCCTGCAGTAGAAAAAGAGCAACTGTTATGATTTTTTGAACCAAATAGTGCACACTGGGTATTTCATATTTAATAGGAGTATATAACAATAATTATAACAAAACCGTTAAAATACTTACTTCGACCGTGACTAGAGCGATGAAGGATGCAACCGAACCTTTTACACGAACAATTTCATTGCACACAGACTCTCCAATTCCGCTAATAGCATGGATACATTCCAGCGTATATATTAACATCATAATATCACATAAAGTTAACAATTCACAAAGTCGTTCGCAAACTTTCTTTTCCATCAAATTTGCCAATATCTTTTCATTTCGTTCCGTCCTAGTCAAATTACGAATCGCATCTAGTGAACAAATAATTTTCATTCGATCCTCGGAGAATAGTCCGGACACGATTGAGGAAAGTAATATGGAAGATATTGGGTCTTTCGATGGGTCGTGTAGCGTGATGTATTTGGCTACATTGCTGATAGTATCCAGTGCATTTTGCATCAAGCTTCCAAACGAACAATTTGCTGTTAAAAGGAGGAATCTGCATCCGAACAAACATCAAAAACATTAGATTTACCTAGGTACCATTACAACACTGGTGGTTTATATTGTTTTAACTTACCGCAGCATTGTTATATTATGCGCCATGACCTCAGCATTATCCTCTTCAAAGCTTAAGTTCCTTAAAATCAAGGCTATTTGATGCACTCTTTTGCTCACTTTGTCTTCTGAATCATGAGATCTTGCTAGTGTTGATGGTAGAACAAAATGTTTATCTTCCTCCTTGTTCATCTGAGAGCATGGGCACATCTCACAACATAACGGTTCAGGATGACTTGGTGGTTCTGGACATTTTGGCGATGGTGGCCTTGTTACTGTTGGCGATTGTGGTCGTGTCTCTGACTTTATTCCTTCAGCTACTTGTCGTGGACTTGAAGGGCGTGAAGGTTCCTCAATTTCCGTGAAGGTAGTACTTCTACTTGGTTGTTCTGGATTACTATTGCTAGGTAGGTCACACTCTTCGTCCAACGGCGGACATCCTCCAAGAGCAATTGCAATAGCATCCTCACTAACATCACCTTCCTCACTACTTTCTATATTTTGTTCTTGTTCCTCACAAACATTAAGGATTTGAGGTTCTTCTTCAAATAAGCCAAGAGTATTCTGAATTCTTTTAACGTATGTTTCACATAGTAAAGATTTCACTTCAGAATCAATGTATATCTCTTCCCAAAACTTTGCCAAGTCCATATCTCTCCCTTTGCAGTACGTTTCTTCAATGACCTCTCGTAGTCCACCTACAATTAGGGTTAAAGAAATTCCTCCGTATAAATGTTAAAGAAATTTGACCGAATAAATCAATGAGTAATCTGCTTACAATCCCGATAAACACCGCTATGAGCGAGGAGATAGGTGAGAAGGGATGGACACTTTGCCAAGCGGATGACATGTTTTGTTTCATTACAAAGAAGTGTACAAACAGAAATTGCCATGTCTTGTTCATTCGGAAGTGGGGACTGGAGCGACAGAATGAGTTTATCATAGTCGGACACGTTCCTTTTAGAAAGACCCAGCTGCTCTCGCATTGCATCTGTAAAATAAGTCGAAAACAAAATACTGTGTAAAATTCGAATAAATACCGAGGCTAACAGTTGAAAACCTAATCAGGGAGAGAACAATTATTTTAGTTCTTGCAACTTCTACCTCTCTCATCTGACCTACTACCATGTTAGAAGCAAAATGCCGTCCAACAAAAGTCAATTTGCTTCCATGGGTCCATGCCGATGTCCAAGATGGATCGACAAGGATCTTCCAACCAACGAATGTAATTCCTCATTCATCATCCCAACCCCAAATTTTAGAGTAATACTTTGTAAAGTGAAACTTCCAATTTTGAAATAATTCAAATGATGACTTTAAATTTCTGTGGTTCAACTTAAATGCAGTTGAAGTAGATAGAAAGATCAAAAAAGTGCGAAAGGGTTCCAAGTAGGTAAAAAGTGAACGCAAAGAACTATTAAATCAAATGAAGAAAATCAGCGGGTGCTTATTTATTAAGGTATTAAATTTAAACTCCATTTTAGGGTAAAACTCTCTCATTGGTTTTACTTAATAAAATACGCATTGATTGGGGTTTTCGTTTTGTTAGTTAAAATGGTCATACCTGATAATGGATTAAGGACTGATTGGAGTTGACCCTGTCCGGGTTGTTGTTGATGGTGGGGTTGGTGGTGATGATGATGGGAGGAGGAATAGGAGTAGGGACTGGCTGCAGCAGTGGATGATCTACTTGTCATTTTTGAAGCTGTTCTTCTTCTGTTACGAATGTCATCATAGTCATCTTCTCCGTCATCTTTGTGTCCACCACCCCCACCACCCTCTTCACCCAAAAAGTACACCTTCTCGTAATTCTCTAAATACCTACAAAACAAGAAATTTAACCTGTGAGTTTATCTTGTACTTACTATTTTTGAAATTGAGTATTTCGGTGAAAAATTATTGAAGCCAGTTATTTTGTCTTATCATCTCAAATCGGCATCATTCATTACAGAATTAAGTGTTGCCAACTCCCCAAGCATTCGCTTTTTCAAATAAGGTAACCTACCTCCCGTGACATTGAAGGAGACCAAAGCACAAGGAATGGCGCAGTATTTTTTAACCGACGTCTTATAGTTTTCTTTTTCTTTCAGGCGTTGAGTGAAGGAACCAATGAAAAACGAAATCATCAACAACAACCGGCAGTAATCCTTGGAATCATTTGTCTGCCTGATTTGAGCAGCTCTATTATGTATTAAGACGAGATTTTGTTGTTCCTCAACCACCGTCATATACAGTACGTCTACTCCACATCGGTTACATTATGAGCCAACATTCTACAAGTGAAAGGTTGGAGACGAATCTGCCCATAGCAGCTTTCACTTTCTATCCTTTCTCCAGTCCGTACCCGGCTGAACTATAAGAACGAATGCTGAACATAGATAGTCTGCTCGAGCCCTCCAACTCGAGTGAATGAGTAGGGCACAACAGTCTCACCCCTAGTTTGCAGGGAATACGAGTATACTGCTTTCTCCTACTTTCTTTTCATGATTTCATACACCCTACAACTTTCAATGGTAATATGTAAGCAGCGACTGCTCAATCCGGAAATGCATTTCTTTTACTTTAAGCAACAGTCCCACCAGAAGAAAGAGTAAAACAGTCCGTACTCTTCTAGCAGTGTGATGCGATGGGGATGCTTGGCAATGCAACACCAACCATGCTACCATAACCTTCCCCAAGTCAAGTCAAGTCGTCCGATCGTCCATGGTCGTGAACCTGCTATGCTAGTAGTTGAACCAGACCAGTAGTGCCGCAGTCGACAGTGTGCGAATATACACACACACACACGCAGCTCGACGACGACGAGTGCATCGCTGGTCTGGTCTGGTGTATTTGGTGAAATTCCACAGTTGGGATGGGATTCTATTACTGTGTCCTGTGTGTACTGAAATTACTGAATGAGAGTGTGCAACAAGAACAACTCGCTTTGAAAAACCTCATCTGGTTCCTACACCTACGTTACAATGTTGTTTCATCATGCTGTTTGTTGCTGTTGAATAAAGCAACGGCGGCGCTTACCGTGGATCTTCACTATTTCAACCTGTCGTATCATTAGCTTTGAATGAATTTTACTACTTTACTCTCTCACCTGTCTTCCAGTATATACACTACTATCCTGTGAGGGAAACCTGAACATTTATCTCCTGTCGTTAGTGTACTTAATTTGAACAAGGTGAGGCATTGCATGATTGCATATATATGGATGAGGAGAAAGCCTAAGGCCATTCCGTTTGGAGTCAAAGTGAAAGTTTTAAGTAGAGTAGAAGAGAGAAAGATAAGAAATCAAGAAAAATAACTACATTACCCGGTTGCGCGAGTAGTTGTTTATTCTATAAAATTAATTTCCTTCCTCTCAGATATACCTACTATTGCATCTACATAATTTGAGTAAACGTAAAGAGCGTTTCTCTAATTTATTGATTTTTAGTATGGACTCTCATATCTATATTCAGTCCAGTCAGTACTTTTAATCGATTGAAATTTAACAAGGTTGTTAGAATTGGATGATGGATGGATCAATTTCTCGTTATCACTTCTTATTTCTTTAACCACCCACCCACCTAGTGGAGGAGTGCATGTGCATACCATTTGTCCTTTTTATTCACTGACTCTGTCTAAATATTTCTTTTCTCTCATCATAAGTTATATATATATATTCCATTTTTTATTCTTTGAGAGATCTTCTTTCATCCATCCAAACTTCAATGCGCTTGCCTGATTAAGTAAGTCTCTCTCTCTCGAATAATAAAGTTGTTGTCTCGTCGTTTCGTGTCAGTCAGTCGTAGATTTTCGTCATTTGTCGCCCTCATAATAATCTCTATACTTTATTATACAAATGCAAAAAC
Source organism: Folsomia inoculata (assembly GCA_034695825.1). NCBI lineage: Eukaryota > Metazoa > Arthropoda > Collembola > Entomobryomorpha > Isotomidae > Folsomia > Folsomia inoculata. Next base: position 10,364 of record JAQIWQ010000133.1, on the reverse strand, counting down.
ACTTGAATCGTCTTTTCATGAGGTATTATCGCTTGCATATGTTGGAACGGATGGATGGTTCCTTCATCTCATTTTACTTTACTAATAAAAAGCTGTTGCTAAAAATTATTCGAAATAAAACTACTAGATATGCAATTTGGTAACGGTCATATAGGACCGTTCTTTAACTTGGTCAGTATTATTTTAATAGAGATTAAGCCTTAGGATGGATGCAGATAGATGCATGCTTCAATATGCATCTGTTTTATTACGATTGAAAGAAACCTCTAGTTGCCTCTTGGTTAAGCGAATGAGTCAGAGGAGACAACCTTTTGTCTCTGCCTTTTTACGAAGCTGGTTAGGTAGGAGGGCAGGTCGTGGTAACATTGGCACTATGGGTTGTGTGGTACGGGCATATGCAATTCTCCCTCCATTCATTTGCTTCGTAGGTAGACTATAGATTTATGCTTAGAATAATTCAATTCTCTCCCTCACCTATTTATTTTGCCTTAGTTTGCAAATTACACCCCGTCGTCTGCTGCATATGTTGAGATAAAACATTATAAAATGACCCAGTAAAAGTCAGAGTCGACTCCCCATTTAAAGATTTCATCATCATCTAGCGCCAACAAAGCAATGCAGGCAGGGTTAACTCTTCCCATGCATGTAATAACTCTTTCTTTGACAAGGTGAAGATGTGAAGCAAAAATTCAATGCCAAATATGCATCCACCATATCAAGTCACCTCGACATCGACACTGACATGGGCTTTCGTTACGGGAACTTTATTACGCGATGTGATATGCAATTCGACAAGTTGACTACTTACTTATCTAACTAACTACCTCATTCATGAATTCATGATCCAACCAATGTCACTTTACTATTGCTGCTGCTGCTGTGTTGCTCACTCACTATGTTGTTGGTTTTTAGTTTGATCCCCACGCCTATGCTGTGATGCTATGTCTGCTACTTACTACCTTCCCTTTGTGATGCACATTCTGCATCAGTGGCACGGCACGCTTTCAAATGCTTTCGGCCGGATAGAGAATCCATCAAGACCCACAATAAAGTCAACTCTGTTTATTATCTCATTTACTACACTCTACTAAACCAACCAAAACATTGCCGGTTAGTTGGGTCGCGCGGGGCTATTATTTGCTTATCAGGCAGTACTGGAATGGTGCATATTGGACCATTGTCGCTTTAATAACGCTTTATTAGCCTTTTATAATCTGTTGCTTAATTACGTTTCAGGGATTAAGTTTTTACTGTTTTAGAAGATTCGCTGTATATTAATTATTATTGAGTAGAATGGAATAGAATACTTACTTTAGATAAATTTGCTTGATGACAAGGCCGCCGTTGGTCCCTCGTGGCAGATGAAAGTGCTCCAGCAGGTCATCCCACTCATTTCGCAAATTGACCTTTAAGTAACAAGAAATATGAATGTATATTAGGTAGGTATTCACTCACTTGAACATTTTAACGGTAAAATTAGCAGTTTTTTTTGTAAAATAGATGAACCTAACCCTTCCCAGCGCAGTATCTTGTCTACGTATAGTTTCAACCAACTTGGAGTTGGTGAAAGATATTGGAGAAAGACAAACTATACCATAGTTGGATAAATCAGTGTGTTCTATCAGTAATTACCTTCTCCCATCCACCGTGCGAGGTGACAATTTGGTACAACAGGTCCAAATCAACTTCCTTCCCATTAATCGTAGGTTTATACTTGGGTCGCATTTTGGAATGCATTTTACTCTTTAATTTAAAACTCAGTTATCACATCACTTTATATTTTTTTTGCAGTGGACACTACTTCTTCTTCACATCATCACATTAATCAGTTATTGACTAACTATGGACAATCTTCACACATTTCCACTAGGGTACCCTGGATGGTTGTGGTGGCTTTTTTAAAGAATTGACAGGCGACTTTTGTAAATTTGGAGCTGCAGCAATTGTTGGACGAGTTTTAAAACTTTTGTAAGTTTTTTTCTTCTTTTTCTTTTAGATAACACTATTCTTTACATAAATTAACATGTATTTTTTTATCAAAGTAGATGTTGGCCATTGTTTCTGGCTATTATAATAATAATTGGAGAATGATGTAGGGCTACTAGAAACAGGAGAGTTTTATTAGAGTTGTTTAATGAAATGTTGGAGAGTGGGAGGTCACAGATCATGGGTGGATTTATAACGAGTTGAGAGAGACTTTGGTAAGAGTTTGATAGAAAATGTAATTAATTAGTTAAAAATAGGATTTTCCCCACTATATACAGAGTGCGGGTGACCCTCTCTCAAGTATTTTTGACTGTTCCGGAACCAGAGTTGATATTGTTTAAAAACTGACTCTGGTCTCTGGTCAACTCTAGTGACTGACGGTGACGATACTGGACACTTGGTTAGAGACCCGACACCCGAATATACTTTCTTCAACTCAAACAAGAACACTCACACTCGACTCGACCTGCCTATGAGTAGAGTGGAGTTGCGTACACCTTCATCCTCTAGCTTCCAACATTACTAGCAGCAGCACAGCCAGCCTTTACTTACTTTACACATTGGTTAGATTACCCACTGTGCTTACTAACTCGGAGGAGTAAAAAACGAGGCAGCAGCGGAGGCAATGCAATGGGAAGAGTGAGTATGTATGATGATGAACAACGAGGGATCTATGGGATCATCTGTAGAAGAGGGAACGACTACTTGCGGTGGGGGACACTGGTTACACAGCCAACAAAAGCGAATTTCCTCGTCGACCGCCTCGTTTCTTTCGCTTCCCTACTTTCGATACCATTCGTCTGCGAAATTTTAACACGTTCAAGCCATCCCTCGATCGTGCCCCTAACCATTACAACACTGACTCAATAATGATACTAGATGCCATACTGGACGACAGACATTATCATCAACTCTTTCATATTAATTCATTAATCGAAACAGATGCATAATATGACATGCTGGATAGAGAGATGGATGATGATATAATGGCATGCATGCTTTCTAATTTTGCCAGGTAGTGTACTTTTAGCTGATTTCCTGGCATTCCTTTATCTGTCTGTCTTTCATATGAGATATTGTTGGATTTGTTTGAAGAATTACATTTCCTATCATCTACAATGTAAAATTGTCCAAAATCTTTAAAAATTAACTCTTAGCACTTTATATTTTCAATGCTTAATAGGTTTCATTTAACATGAACCTGACAATTGTCAGTTTTGGATTTGTTTGTAGTATTAATGTATGAATGAAAGGGTGTTAAAGTTAAACTTAAAGCGTCGTTTTACATGGACTGGACTCAGGAGCACCTGTGTGTTCATTATGTCCATCTTATAATTGATTAGATATATTTCATGAAAGTTCTAAGTATAAATGTTTTTGTCTTATTGTTAGAGACCGCGTACGTTTTCAAGCCTAAATGCCGTAATTTTCAGAATGTAGAAAATAAATGGCAGTACAGTACACATTTTGGAAGTTTTTTCATTTATTCTCACCACTTTTCCAGTCGCAGGAGGAGTAGTTCAAATTGGTTTTTGCATGTAATCTTTGCAAATTATTCTAATCAAATCCAAATACAATGCAACGTTACATTCTAGCACCTATAATTTAGGATAATATGTATAATTTAATATAACTACTGTCCAAGTTGTTGATATCATCAATCACTTACACATTAATAGGATTGAATGAATAGGTACCTATATATTGCAAATTTCAATTCCGATGTCATATTCGACCAGTTTTTAACAGTTGGACTTGGACAATCAATTTACAATTAAAACATCATCTTACAGTATTAATCAAGTCTTTTAATTTACCATGACTTTGTGACTTTTTCTATAATTGATTGGTGGTATAGTGCAAATTGGTTTAAAGATGTGTAGTAACAAACTTTTAGATAAGATCAAAATCTATCAGATCATTTAGAGAGATTTCTCATAAATAGGCCAACACCATGAGTTTTCTAGCAGCTCCTTGAAAGAGTTTAAAGACATCAACATGATGTCTTGCAGTAACTAGTAGTATGTAGTATATAATCACTAACTTAATTTTAATTTATACAGATCAACATCAAATTAAGAAAAGTTTTGCATACATTTCGTCTTTTTGCATGAATGATTCAAGAAGAGCATAAAGAGTACATCCTTGGTATAACTTATTGGCATGAAGGTTTTTTGCAGAAACTTAAATTTTCCACTACTGACAAACGTTGGCAATGCAAGGCATGTACAATTACTTTATCATTTGGCAAATTCATGGAAGCCTGCAAGTTCAGAGTATTTTATGACACGATTGACACGAAAATTGCGTTTTTACAAGTTTCACTTGATTATATATACTTAAAATTTCAATTAAAATAAGATAGATTTTAGAAGTCGTCATCTATAAAATTGTACAATTTCGAAAAAAGTGATGCATGCGTATAATAATTAACAGTTATAATTATTTTAGGTAGGAATGCGTACAAAATTTTCATTGCTGAGTATCACACAGTTGTTGAATTACATGCGAACGCTAAACAGATCCATTTTTTGACTTGATTGCTACCTTGAAATCTGAGATTTACTCTATAATGCGATTTACATTACGTATTCGATTAATTTGTACACTAGTCTAAAAGGCCAAAAATTAACTTTCTACGCATTCGAAGTGTTGTAAAGACTATCTATATCAAGAATAAAGTAAAAGAAACAAACATCTATAGGAAGTGAACGAAGCAAAAAGTTATGATAAAATATAGTTTAGTTTGCGACCCAAATTGTGCGTGGATTAAAAAGGGTCGAATACGAGCTTTCAAAATAAAAAAAATTGCTGAAGCGGCGAGAGTTATTAATCTCTTTCTAAAAGGGGAGGATATATTCAAGAGATTGAAATTCCAAGTTTTGCAATAGCCATTTGTTTTCTTAATCTTAACATTTCCCAATACGCGTCTTCTACGGAAGCCTTCACCAGCCCGTTTTTAGTGTATCGGAGGTAATTTAGGAATTCACAAACTGCCGCAATCTAGGATAACATTAGAACAAATTGTTACAAATAATACAATTACGATGGACTTCAGATATTTTGAGTTCTGTTGACTTACCCTATCTCGACATATTTGCGAAATGTCGAACCATTCCTCCGAGTCGAAAGCGAATCTCAACCGGTAATGGCACACTCGAGGACGTTTTAGTAGAGCACACTCCCTGTAAATATCAATAAAAAATTGGGTCATAATTCAGAATTTAAAACATCAGTTGTTAAAGAATAATATATCACTGAACTCACTTGGGAACATTATTTCGGTCTTTCTCTGGTAGTGGTTCTACCCACACTGAATTTTCTTCAATAGCTTTTTTCAGTCTGTTGACTAGAGCTTCCTCTTCAAATGATAAGCAAGGATCAATATCTTCCGTGTAAATCTTTTCGAGGAAAGTGCTCTTCTCGCGGATAAGGTTAGGGTCCACTCGCCATGCAGCAAAATGACCTAGGAGAATTGGATCCACTTCGCAATTTGCACGATCAATTACCACTTCGGATGGTTGCTTTCCCTTCCTGTAATAAAAGTTGTCATTTTAGTGATTATAAAATTTAACTGTTATAGGAGGTACAAAAACTAATCATCATGAATGAAGATCCTTCGTGCATGACATGTAAACGTCTTCTACTACTTTCCTCACTTTCGTCAACTAGTTGACTGACACTTAATTCTTTCCTACAATCCGATGCGATCTACTTATTTGGTTTCACACTTTTTACATCCATAAATAATTCATCATCCTACATAATTTCACGGTGTGACAGTAAGCAAGTGTATGAGATAGAATAAACGATTGGTATTGTTGGATTCTTTGATAAGTGGGTCATCATCATTCTTACAATATCGAGGGTATTTCATTTTGCATACGGCATAAATTTCTAACCGTCCCACAAACTTCTAGGTATACATAATCTAGATGCATTGTAAAAGTACTTTCATTCCATTTTTGGATTTAAGGTATTTACATGAAAAGATATCATTCATGACTAAGTTCAATACTCTGTGAATGGATTTATAGCAATTGAGACAGTTTTTTGGCGTGTGTGATATTACACGTTATAAGTCGTGTGAATCAAGAGCAGTATTTTCTTTGGTACAATGTAGAATGCATGCGATTGTTGCACTTCATGTTAGAATTCTGACAGATCATATCCTACGATAAATTAAATTTTAGACTAACATGAACTTGGTTTCTATTATAACCTTATTTATTCCACATTCCACTATCGTCATCATCTATGTACTTGTAAATGGTAGGTAATCATAATCATAAGCCCAACTGACGGAAATGAACAAAGCTATTATTACCTGAAGTATGATATTAAAATGGAATCAAATTTATATTTATCATCTCCCGAAATTTATAGAATTTATGGAGTCTCGTAATATTTATGATTTATGCATAACAATTCACATTGCAGTCATGTCCAGCTTTCGACCAGTACACTTGCCAATTTCTTGTTAACACTTGCCAATTTCTGAATGATGTTCAAATATAATAAAATAACCATGCAGTGAACGAGAGGCCAAGTACATATTCCATTCCAAGAACCAAAAGCCATTAGTATGCGATACGATACCTGCATGGTACTGACCATTTCTTACGAACTTTACTCAGCAACATCAATCCAAATATTTATTGAACGCATTCATACTATTTTATTTTATGCAACGTATTAACTGACATAGATGCTGATATCAATAATGACTTTATATATTAAGGATTCAATGAGGACAAAAACAACCAAACCTTCATTTCAAGAAGGCATGCATATGTACATTTGTACGTACGACGATGCCATCGTCACGATGGTTTATGTAATGCATATTAAAATGGCTCTGCTAATCCATAGCAGTCGATTAATGACCTTTGTAACTGCCAAAATATGAACCATTGAATTATGAATTACTTGCATCAAGCTTATTGTGATACTAATCGTAAGATGCAAAATTTCTAAACTGTTGAAATTTCTTACTCTGTTCCTCCAGATTCATCCTCATTGTTGCGACCATATTGCAAATGATTGTGGGAAGGTGTACGTTTATGCTGTTTCTTGAAAAGAGAGATTCCATTAGAGTTGCCGAGATTTGGTCTGGAGGGGGTGGAGGTAATTAGAAGCGCTTTTAATGCTGCCACCTCTGCTTGTAGGCCTTCCAGTTGCATTCTTGTTTCGGTCAGACCTTTTTCGGAAGCAACTTCCTTCATCTTCGCTGCCGTCACCATTTTGTGGGCTTCCTGCAAAATATTGTGCGTAAAAAATGTTGTAGCTATTTTATTTGAAAATGCGATTTATTTTCAAGTATAGGCGTGTTACACCGCATTTCTGGTTCACCTTGTTCATTCATACAAACTTAGCACATCTTAAGCCCATGAATCTGACTTTTGCTTGAATTTTAGTGTTATTACATTGTTTAATGTATGTATAAAATTCTGAGTTTTGCAGTAAAATGCACATATTATCCACATTATTTCCTCCATTCTATCAGTCTTAAGCAGTGCACTGTTTCGATGCAGTGCATTTTGACTAATGACAGAACTACCTGACATAACTACTCACAGTAGACATTCGTTTGCTGTGTAATTTAATTTTACAGTTGAATCTGTAAAATATATTCTGACGCGTTCTTATAATAAATTCACGGGATTCAGAAGCCCGTTATGCAATTTCAGTTTGAAAAGTTTGAGGAGAATCCCTTGGCAATTTTTTCCAGTTCCCGTTATAACAAATCAGTTCATGTCAGTCCATGCCCATATCCATGTCATAGAACTGTATGTCAATGTTCAAACAATAAAGGCAAATAGTAAATTCATGAATGAATAAACTTTGGTTCTACTAATAAATTAACACGCCTTGGTACCATGCAGTTTTAATAGCTAAGCTATGTAATATGTAGAAAATGGCTAATGTATAAATACGCTACGGTATAAATATACTTCACATTTTTTTTGATTCTGGATCAAATTAACAATAATAATAGCCAATTTAAAATTTGTAATGGTTCGCACCAATTTGTATTTGGTATTCATGAAGGAAAAGGTGTTTGACTTTGAGCATAAAAATATGCCGAGGGCTCTGGGTCTTTGACTACGCAGGTGATATTTAGTTCAGCAGTCAGCGCACTTGTATATAATTCACTGTATTCTATGTCAAGGATTTTACTTATTTCATAAAATAATGTCCGTATAATTGAATACAAAGCATGCAACAATTCGAGACTTCCAGTGTCGCGTTGTTCATGAAGTGACAGTGACAAAACGTCCATTCCATGCACATGGTCTTGCCTGACCCTATGGTTAAATTTGATTGTGTAAGAACTGACCTATGATAATTGAAGGTTAAGTTACTGCAACCTCGTAAGAATAAAACGGTTCAGGACATCCCAGTAATAAGAAGATGCCACTTAAATTTCTGCTCTAATTACTGTAGCCCAGTCAAAATGCGAGTAACAAGCAGTACATATGGGGTGTGTTTATTTACCCTTCCGCCCGTCTAACCGATGCGATAACCCGACACTTTAACTGTTGTTTAAATATTTGCCATGTTTAAAAATGACCCAGCAGAAACATGACTTGAATAACGAACTTTGTTCATTCATGAGATATTTGATCTTAAAATATTTACACTACTTTATACTATAATATACAGCACCAACCTGGAATAATGACGCCGTCAAATCTTCTAACTCTCCTTCAACCTGTTGGCGAATCCCTTTAAGAATCTCAATCTCAGCATCCTTAGCCTTGAGTTCAATCTGCGTCTTTCTGAGCTGTTCCTCTAAACAGGCAGTGCGAAGTGCGTCTTCCGAAGACGAACTAACACTGCTCGAACCCCCCTCTGGACACAGTTTGACCCCATGAGGAAGACTTGAGCTTTTTGCATGTCTCCTAGAACTGTCCCCTTCCTCTTCCCCCTTTTCCCCAGAAGTTGAACTACTCGAGTCCGCAGTGCAATCCAAATGAACTCCAGAGTCTCTCGACTTTTCCATTTGGTTCAAGTTCCCCAGAAGAAAGTCGTTGAATCCATGCGTTACGGTGGTACTTGTGGTGGTCATATTTGGTGGTGGAGTTTTTGATCGCTCTCGATTTTTGGGACTGGAACCACTACCACCACTAGAATCAGAACATTTCAAAATGTGAACAAGTGCAGCTTCCTCGTCTTCATCCACCTCGACAATGGCCAAGGCGTCTTCCTCAATACTTTCGCTACTCCCTAAAAGTAAACCTGTCCCCACAATATGAAGCGGTGCCTTGACCTCACTACCACCACCACCACCCTTCTTGTATGAAACAGAGATTGATGCTGTACTTGTATAGTTTTTTGTAGATAATTGTTCCTGATCACCAATAGCTATTGAAGGAGTTGAATTGGTCTCTTCTTTCTCTGCCCCCTCTGCCATTACTGAAGTCAGTCAATGTGTTTACTCACCCACTGTAAATGTAATACGGTAGAGTTTTAAAACGGTGGTGGAGGTTCTAAGTATCACGCACTTAACACGAACAATATCCAGACTCGACTCACTCTGAATAAAACCAAAATTATTTATGGCTTTAATATTTGTGACTGTTGTCTGGATTGGAAGGAATGGTCAATGAATATCACTATACTGACTAACTACACCACAACGTTGACGTTGTTGATGACTTCATCCTTTTCCCCTTGTCTGCTACTTGTTAGGAATTTATCTGAAAAGAAACAGAAAGAGAGAAACATAAGTTATCTTGTCTAAATAATATATGAAACATATACAAATCTTAAGTCAAGTGTGGTCATGTCATTGATTGGGTCGAGTTCTATATCTAATGCAAGTTCTTTTACGTAGTCTAGTTGGTTAGTTTAGAGTTCAGACATGGATAAGAGATAATAAGCCTCTGAATAATGCCAATACCATACCATAACAAGCTTAATTCGTTAATTCTGTCTTGCTGTTGACAGTCATGAGTCACAATCAAGGAACTCATTTTCTCAAATGTTAAGAAACTTTTGGATTATGTATGACAATCAGGGGAATGGATAGGGACGAGCGTTGGCCTAGGCGTCGGTGCCCAAATTAATAAGGAAACAGGTGGGAGATCGCTCCACCCCTAAAAAAGGTACGCACGCCACTTCCTTTGGACATGAGGGCTGTAAATTTTCGGTTTCAAATTGACCGAAATTAGTACACAAACTTTGAAATATATGAACAGATAGTGCAATAAATTCCTTTTTTTTCTTAGGTGAGGCAATAGTTACAGCGTAAAAGACCCAGGTATGCATTCGATATAGGTTTTAAAGCTGACACAAACCTGACAATTCTGAATCAAAATTGACCATTTCTTGACTCGAGTAAATTATGGACTGTATGCATTATGAACTCAACT
>JAQIWQ010000132.1:0-24812 GCA_034695825.1 Folsomia inoculata | reverse complement strand
TAAGGACCGTCGCTAAGATGCATGGGGAGCACGTTGAGCAAACTAAGGATATCCACAAGCACCGCATTTAAGGTAAATTTTGAAACGCTAAGGTGCACCCAAAATCTGTGAACACCTTTTGTAAAAGAGAAATAAAGGTTTATTTCTAATGTGCTATATGGCATATTATCATTTATATTCATCATTTATCAAACCCAATTTATTCTTCTTCAAGTTCGTCACGAAATAAGATAAAATGATACATAAATTAGTTTGAACAACTTATACGTGGAAGATGGCAAATGTTCTCATTTGCGTCAAACATACAGTAGTTGGGCAACACAAAGTTTGTCCAATGAATGGCATTTTGGGAGATTCTTATAATTACAACACAAAACACTTTGTTGTATGTTTTCTGCAAATGACGTCAATAGAATGCTAAAAATTGACTAGGAAAAAAAGGATGAATATGATTCATTTCGTTTTGTTAATTTCAATTATCAATTGAACTGTATTTTAGAACTTTGCAAAGGAGGCAATTATTTTTAATGATGGCTGCATGATTTACGTATCGTCAAAAAGTTAGAGCTCACTCGTTTAAGATCAAATAAACCTTTGACATGTTCAATTATCTAGAAAACTATTGGATCTGGAAAATTTGAGATTTTTCATTGCTCTGTCGTTTAATGTTTTCACTGATTGTAATTCATATCTAAAATTACATTCAACCTTTAACTAGGTCTGACTTTTATGTTTTTCTGCTCATACAAACTGGCAATAATCATCCTCCAAATATGTCATTTTAGTGCTTCTCAAATATGTAGTTTACAGAACGGTAATGAATAGACTAGTTTAAAACTCAAACCTTTCATTCCTTGTTGACTTTGATGTTCAGCCATGAAATGATCATAAATTTAGCTAAATTTGAAAGAACCACGTGCATTTGTGCCATTATTTATTTACAACCCGTTTTACGATAAATTGTAGTAGTCATTTTCTACGATCGGGATGATGAGACTGCTGAAATGTATAATCACTTTCTCGTCATAAACTTTACTCCTGGATCAAGCATCATGCACTCTCAGGCAGGGCAACTATTACAACTTCGGGAAGATTAATGAAACTGAATGGCCTCACATAAACAGGCAAATATTTGATTAATTCAAGATAAGATTCGGGAGAAATTTAAAGCTTTATGAACCATGATGGCAAATGTAAAGTTTTTACGGATTGACATTTCTATAACAAATTAAATTTCCTGACTCTAGTTTTGTAGCGAGTAATTAAAATACCACACATTTTACTGTCTGACAAAACCATTTCATTTCAAAGAGCGTATAGATTGTGTACATAGTATAGTTGACTAACAAATAAGGTTTTTACGTATCGATTAAACTTCTATGATAAAAGGTACAAGACAACCACAAAAATGACCAGAGGAACGTTTCATTAAACATGGGACATAAACGTGAAGGGGAAACAAAAGCCATTCGACTGTGAGCAAATTAGTGTCCACAAATGAAGCGTTATTTTGTTTATTGTTGAGTCGGATATTTCTTGTTTGACTTAAATGAGTTTACTTTGTGTCATTTCCTTTCCTTGTTATTTTAGCTCAGAACTTCCCCGAATGAAAGTTTTCCAACAAAATACGTAGCGTCTCGTCTCAACTAGACGCTTAATTAATGATTCTCTATACGTAAATAAGTATAAAGAACTTTTCGGTTCTTACTGGTTTATGGCAGTTGAACACTAAAAGACACCCTAGTTAATTCGTTGAAAAGACCAAGAATAAAACAAAACTAACAAGTTTGATTCTACGAGAATTGTTATAAATACATAAAACCGTAGTGGATACTGTTGCTGATAACTGGCTTTAGTAGCCTCAATCTATGACCTGTATATGGGGGTGTGCCTGATGCACGGAAGTTCCCTGCTCTCAAGTCATGATTAATCTATGCACTGGTTACGGCAACAGATACATATGTAACTAATTTGCTCTGACCTGTCGAAATAATACTTCGTCTCATTTCACCTCCGCTACTCTAATAACGCAGGTATTCATGTTCCCGAGATTTCGGATTATATAAACTGGTTGTATGCAGATGTAGATATTGAACGCACTTCAAAATGATGCAGTGTATCATATTTGCTGATGGGATCTCTAATCCAATTATTACAAGTGAAATTCAATTCGAATGCAATTTTCTATCCCATTATTTCATGCCAAAATTTGTCATTTATACCATTCCCATAATTGCACGAGTTTCATATTACTGGATTTGTTACCATCTGCGTACCTACTGTGAAGCCCTAAAGTGGCTAAATTTCTAGTTCCATTACTTTTTATGGTTAAATATACTTCATCTTATAAATCGACGAATCCACATTTTTTTAAACACAATATGTATGATTCTGCAGTTTCACTAGTCACTGCATTCTGATCTCAACGAATTTCACGTAATTGCCTACTTTTGTTCGCTGAAATCAAATGAAATCGAACCAAACCCAATCAAATAGGACTACCTATATTAGTTTATTAATGAAATTAAGCATTACATTGCATGTACCATTTACTATTTACTCAACAAATACACGAATGAATGAAATTCAATTCTTTAAACGTGAGTAACTCAACTACTCAAGTACAAAAGTGAGGTGATGTGAGATGAATCAATTCCTCCAAGTTATTCCGTCACTTCATTCACCTTAAATGGATTTGACGTAATTATACATATCTCCTGCTCTTCCTGTCCAAATCCACAACCACCAGCCACACTATATTCAATACTATTCACGCACAAAGAGCAAGAGATAAAAAGGCAATACGAGGGTACTTTTACTGGACACTTGGATGGAGGGTGTGCTTAGTCTCAGCATCCGGTGTAGCCTCACCAACATAAACCTTAGAAACTACTGGGATGGAAAGGAAATAAAAAAATAATCATTCATGACGTGACGCAAGAAAGATGAGGGCTTGTTCTTGTTGCATGGCGTGTGTTAAACAGGAAATTTGAAAGGAAGCAAAGGCAGGAAGGTAAGGTGGGATATGTACACTTAATATTGCTGCCTCACCCAAAAACAAGTCACCCTCATGCATGCATATAAGTGCATATGCAGTCCTTCATGTCTTTCGCTAGAGAAACTACTTAGAAACTCATCACATCACGAATGATCAAAGGCAAAGATATGAGATGACATCAAATTTCTATAGGTTTCTCGTGGACTGGCTTATTTTTTGAGGATCTAACGATCTAAATACATACTCTGTGTACCGTATAACATTTAATGGAAATGCTGCTTACTCAATTTTGATATAAATATGCTGATTTCATACTTCATTCCATATGTCTGCAGTGTTTTGTTTTAAATTGCTTTTTTTGCATTGAAGTCTTAAAAATGAGATGCAAAATGGAATTGAGAATACCAGGAAAATATGTACTAGACTCTTAAATTTTAGAGGGATACTGAGAATGTTATCTTATTTGTAAATTTAATCAAATTGTTTGTTAAATTTCAGGTCAAACTTGGGAGAAAGCCTTGTCTTGTGTTACCCAAAAATGTAATGGGCTGCATCGGCAGTAGACTGGCTGTCGTTCGAAATCGAAGTTTATCAGGCAGTAGGAGAAGCAGTTTGAGACGGCAAAACGTATTTCCGGTTCTAAATGTGGACGATTTGGGACGACAGATCTCCCCTGGCAAACTGGAGGTTACGGAAACCGACTTGGTGCTTCACGTGCGGGGAAAACCTTCACTCACATGGCCCTTGAGATGCCTACGCCGTTACGGTTATGACAATGACCTATTCTCTTTTGAATCTGGTCGTAGGTGTCCAACGGGTGCTGGGATATTTGCATTTCGGTGCAGCAGAGCACAATCCTTGTTTAACATACTGCAGTCCAAAATCCAGGGTAACCCAGGGACAACTCCAAACACAGTTCCATCTACCCCCATAACCCCCACAAATACTTGTAGCAACAATCCATCGACTCCTGTAAGCTCCACATTTGTTTATGTCAATTTGGCAGAAAATAACAGTAATCGACAAACAACGAACAACGCTCCGGATGTGACTCAAGTCCATACGTCTCAAACTGTACCGTCTGGCCTTAATTCTTTGGGAACATCTACATGTTGTGGAGGGGGGCCTGGAACTATATTCCCTTCATCACAGTCTCAAAAAATGTTGGACAACAATTGCCACCCTCTCTACATGAATGTGGAAGGACTTCCAGTGACCCATCATCATAATACTCCTGCGACAAGAGCATCGTCAACCCCTCACCCCATTCCTTGCTCTCAAAAGTCCCAATATTTGATGAACGCGGAGAGAAAGCTGTCAGGTCAACTCAGTTACAGAAACACTGAGACCAACAACGATTCCTCCATTCTGTACACCAACGTGGTGTGTTCCCCAAACCGTGAGAAGGTCCTCTCTGCTCACTTTGGAAACTCCCCATTCGAGCCTGCTGAAGTCAACTATGCTGAACTCGACCTTAAGACTGATAATGTTTCTTCTTCCAGTACAAATCCCCTCTTTTCCTCATCCTCAAAGGGCCGTTTCTCATTAGGAAAGGAGAATGGAAAACTGGCTGCAATCGACTCAAAATTCAAATTCAAATTTGGAAAACCTAATCCCAACATGTTCCCTTCTGGCACAGACTCTCAAAATTCCGTTTCTATACGAAGTATTGGTGTCGGAGGTGCCAACAGTCTGGATGGGATGAACGCATCTTCGCCTCCAAATCAGGTGGAATTGGGTTATGCCACTATCGATTTCGATCGAACTGCAGCACTTAGCGTTGTCACCAGAACCAAAACCAATTTGGATTGTTACGCCCCAGTAGGCTCAGAAGAACACCATCATGATATTTATATCCGAAAAACTAGGCACAATTCGACTGCCCTTTGAACTCAAAAGTTGCTAGTAATCAACAGTCTTCAGAACCGAAAATATGCCAATTTTTCCCATGTTTTCTATACGAAGAAGATTGCAAATGCAAAATTACTCATATAAATAAACCATATGGTATTATACTTATAGTTACTCGACTAGCTTTTAACGCAGCAAATTGATATGTAACACTGAAATATATAAATCCAACGAAATTACAAGTAAATCAAAATCTGTTATTTTGTGTATCAACATGTATCTATATTGTAGTCAGATTCAAATGAAAACGTAGTGGAACAAATATAAGTGAGAAAATTAATTTACGACAAGAATAAGAGTGAGTACATGTAACGAATCAAAAATAATTTCCTTCAATGTAGCCAAACATGAATGAATAATAAAACTGTTGGAAATTGAATTAGTCGAGACAGGTGCGAATGAATGCCATGGCTTTCATATTAGCAAAATGCAAATTATCATTACCCACCGTTGACGTATTAACAGCACTCATGCACGCAAAAGAATACAATCCGTTGACACGGCATCCATAGTCAAGTCAGGAAAATAATTGAAGCGGATCAAAGTTAAATTCATATACATGCAAAAGCCAAATCCGCTATATCGATGATCATACAGACTGAACTGAATTAATTAGTCGTCTGTCGTTTTCCCCAAAAGCAATTTAATTATCTTTGTGTCCCTTGTGTGAAGAAATCCATCCACTCCAATCTGAAAATCCTCAGCCACCACCTAAAAGCCTTGTACATTGTCTACATTATTAACAAAGCAATGAATGAAAAGATTGATTTGCCCAACTACATTGATTTGCATTCCATATCCTCTTTCACAAATCCTTGACAAGATTTTCTCCATTGTTTTGCTTTCACCACAGTGCTTGGTTTTCATTTCACTCAGCCTTGCGATGGACATTTATTTCATCACTTCAAACCCTTGGCATGTATAGCTTCGAGTGCCATGAATTGAATGATGTCAAGATTATGTACTTGTTTGCTGTATTAGCAAACACCGAATGTACACAGCTTGTTTGCTTTCACCTTCTCCAAAGTTATTTAATTCCATTGAAATCAACGACGTAACCAACCGCACCACTGGGGCTAATAACAAGGATGAAATTGAGAATACTTGGAACGGCAATGCTTTCTAGGATTCAATATGAACTCAAAGTTGCAAGTGATCAAGGTAAGGTTACTGGCGAAACAATAGGAAGCCATTTCGGAGATGTAATTTTGTGGCATATGTAACTCATTTGAATTTCATATGATATTGCTGGTCGGGATAATTCGGGGTAATTAATAAATAAATAGTAACTGTGTTTGTCCTTTTTCTATAGTTGACACGAATGACGTATTTTGTATCAATAGTCAAGGGATAAATCTTATGGCTTTGGTAACATTATATGCACAAACAGTACTCGAGAGAGAAGTGTGCTCTGTAGTGGTTTTACTCACAAAATTGATTGGGAGATGACGGGAAGTAAGTACATATACAGAATTTATACGAATTCTTTGTTTCTGTATCTTTCTATTACTGATTTTAATAGGTAAAACGGGTTCGTATAATATGAATCTTATTACATCCATTGGAACTAAATACAATTGTATGGAAAGATACAATCAATTATTTGTAAAAGGATAGGATAAAAACCAAATTTCTTAAGGATCATACTCGAATTGTATATTCATCTTATTATTTTCTGTAATCCATTTATCAAACTGGGCATTGGTTTGGTTATTGAAATAATTTCTCCAGTCCCCAACTTTTCCCTTCCTCATGAATTGCGCTTCACCTTTTTTACGGAATCCTAGATCATCCCAATGTTTGTAATTCACAGTAGGATTGGAAGACATGGCTTCAAACGTCGTGTGTTCCATGAGTTTTACTGCTTCTTCAGATGTCAACGGCTTCTCCAAAAACGTAGATATTCTCTACATAAATAAAGGCTTCATTAGCGGCTTGTACAAAAATTATTTATGAAGGTTAAATACGAAGACATAGTAAAGACATGTTAATTACGTTAATAACTGCAATAGGATCCTTTGACAACTGTTCGTATGACAAAACTAAAAAGTTGGAGTCGTCTTTGTGACGCAAGTAGCTTTCCATATGGCCAAAATATGGAGAATACGGTACTGTTAGAAAAAAAACAAAAGACATCAGTATGTACAATAGCGCAACCATGAACAAAAGAACATACTTTTCGCATTCATAAACCTTTCAAGAAACTCGCTGAAATTTCCAGTAAACCCAGTAAAAGATAGCATTCTTGCAAAGTGGTAAAACGAAACGACAGTATCTTTCGGATTCCGTGTGACATAGATGATTTTCGCACCATCCAGGTGCTTTGGTAGAAGCGTAAATGGCAAATGTGTTTTTATCATTCGAGGAGATTGCATTTTGTCTATTGACTTAGCACCAGGATACGGGTATTCTAAAAACGGAAAACGATCCTCCAAAATATTTGATGCAGCCTTTTCATAATCCAAGTTATTTTCAATCAAATATACTATTTCCTGTACCCACGTAATTCCTGAAATACATCCAATCAAATCCACAAATTACTTTACAATTTCAAATCACAAGTACATACAAAAATAATATATTTCTTACCCGTTTTCGGAAAACTTGCAACAAGGACATCACCATCTCTTAGCTGCATTCCTTGAATGAATTTAAGTGTCCCATCCCGTACCACTTCAGACTGCATGACAAAGGGGACATCACCACCACCAGTACCTTCATTTGGACTCTCCACAAGGCAAAATGTGTTGAATGAACCATCAAAAAGGAAATCTCTTGGCAAAAAGACGACATTCTTGATATTTTCATTCACCCCTCGCTGTTTCCTGTTACGAGCTACCATCACAAATATTAACACGGAGACAAATATTGTGGACGAAAAGATTTTCTTTAACCATCTAATTCTTGCTTGCTGTAACTCTGCTGCCTTTTCATATTCTTCATGCTTTTCTTCGTTGTATCCCCCATAATCTTCTCCAATTGGTACAATACCTTTAGGTTTAGGATTCTGGACCTTCTTCAACACTTGTGGTTCTGGTTTAGACTCGGTACTAAAATATCGATAATTTCCACCTTGAGGTGTCTTGATATAAAATTTTGTCAGCGTCTTCTTCTTTTCCCTGTACACTGTTGACGTTGACGTTGACATTAACGTTGACGGTACATCTACTGCTACAGCTAACATGAATAAGGGGGCACGAATCTGATGGAGATGAAATAATACTTGACTAGAATTGAGTCTGATGAACATCCTTGTCGAATTTGAACCTGGAAATGGCCGAACAACAGACGACCACCTTGCACAAGAACAAAGGGCTTTAATCATCTTGAATATTGGGGGAGAGGGAGTGTTGGGTGGGTTCTGAAACAAATAAATTGCAAAAAAATGTTTAGTTAAATGCAGTAAATACTAAGCCACACATTTACTTCCTCTGTTCTGCTAGAGATAGGAATCAACCACAAAAAACTTGATGCAATAGGTGACGAGAAAATATAGCCCTCAAAATTAAGAAATTTTTACTGTTGATTTTCTTTTTAGTTTCATGTTTTTATATGATTTTTGGATTCATCCAAATTCGGTTGCCGGAACTATAAAATTTTTTGTTTCCCGCGTACTCCGAGAAAGTACTTTGCGAGACTAGTGGGAGGGAGTTGGTCCTAGTTGGATTAGAGGAATAAGTTCTTCAATGCAATGCAAAAAACGCTTCTTTTTTGCAGATAATTGCAGAAGATTGCAACGTTGACACTTATGCATGCACACTGGAACATGGTAGGTTCTGTTTGAGGATATAACAACAGGGAATTATTGCAGGTTGCGAAAATGCAAATTTCAGTTTTGCGTTAAGTATATGAAACATCACAGTTATGGATATGTGATCAGGAATCACTACTGGATTCCATTGTTTTTACTTCCTGTTTGCCATCCTTATAGTTGAACGCGTTGGTGTTTCTAAAGTGCATGGAGAAAGCTACTTGAGTGGATATTTTCACTAGACTGGTGGGGTGGTAATGGTATATAGGTGCCACTTGTTGATTGCTCTCATCAATTGCCGTAAATGCGGTAGGCAATGAGCTTATCAAGGCCTCGGGAGCTATTGAGTATTGAGTAGTGTATGGAAAGTTCTTGGTTATGCTGGAGAAGTTTCTGATGCTTTCACAGTCTCGGACGAAAAGGTGCCACTGTTTATCGACGTTGAATGAAGGTAACTAGTGCAGCCCTAAGGCTGCTTATTGCTTACACAGGTCTGTTAAACTCATTTATTTGCATGCATATGCAATGCATACATAATTGTATACATTGTACACATTGGTCAATTATTAAGGATCGAAGGTCCTTTATGTGAATGCTCTGTCTGTCTGTCCGTCCGTCCGTCTGTCTGTCTGTCTGTTATTGCGATAACTTTCGAAGGGGTGGACGTACGACCTTGAAATTTTGGGGGTAGATACTTTAGGTCATAGGACACTTTGGTATTGAAAATGGACCCAATCGGTGGGACCCTTAAGGGTGCTGCCATAAGGTCCTTCGATCCTTTTTTACTCCATTGCCACTAGCGATATAATTAGGTGCAAGGGCCATTTCAAAATTTTGAAATCAAATTTAGAATTTCATATCTTTAACGGATGCGACTTATTGTAAAGGCCGGAAATTACATCAATGAAGGAACACGGTATACAGGGAGAGCTTTTGTTTGTTTCACAAGTGCATATTATGACAACTTTTAGTCAAACCATCAAATATGCTATAATCGCATGGAGAAATCTCGTTGCTTTACATGTTTCATGCTCATAGACAAGTCAGTAACATAACCATTCATTCATAGTAAGTATGTCACTTTTGCTTTTGATTGAACCAGAGTGGAAGTGGTATTCCACATTTAATCTACTAATTGCTGGGGTCTTCTATCGCCAATCTCGATGGCATAATTAATATGCACAATGTGCATTGCACATGTCATCTCATGTCATGTTTTCTTGCTGCATTTTCAACCAACACTACGTTAACAAATTGTCTGTTCTGCTCTCACAGAGTCAGATTAGGTAGTCTTTTCGGTTAGATGACTACTTTTTACAAAGGGCATAGTCGTTCTTTATCTGTACGGGAAACCGCATCCACAGTCCATATTAATTTTGCATCAGGCTAGTAATAATACCTCCGGAAAAACCTTGCAATCTCATCCTCTATCTAGTACAAACAACCAAATTAAGAACATACACAAGAACAAAGTAACCAACGGCACAGGTGGCTGTCATGTTACATTTTGCTGTACTGTTGTATGTGGATTGGCTTATTTGCCCAGGTAATCCTCATCATTTTCTTCTACTTATGCATCAGTCTCATCTGATGTATGTAAATGCGTCGTTTCAGTTTGTCATCTCATTTCATTACGGTTTTCATATACTACGAATATCATTTGGTTGGAATTTGCAGCATGTTTATGCTAATCAAAGACACAATAAATACAACCTTCCAATTTAGCATCTGCTGTTCTGTCATGTACAACCGAATCATCCATCCTACTTATTTGCATTCAAATACATTCGAATGCAGGCAACATTTCATCAAATTTTAATCTCACAAGATAATAACCGGAAGAAACAGACTCGTCCTACTACTACATCTCACCCTTGATTACATCCACCATCCATAATATACCTATACCACCCAAAGGAACCCAAACTAAAAAAACATGGAGAAAGTAAAGTTTAGAAAAAGTCTTGCATCTCAAAATCTCATCTCAAACTAGACGAGATTGTGTAGTTGTGTACCCCACTGACTGTGAGTGAGTGAGGGTAAGGATATTTGGTATACGGTCTAGTTTTATCTTTTCTTCTCTACTACTGCAACAAAAAACCAGCTGCAACCCTATTATTCATCATGTATGTTAGAGGTACGACCTTTTTATGGCTGCGACCATAGATAGAGCATCACCCCACCCCCTTCTTTCACTTTATTCAAACTACCCCACAATGTCATGCATCTTAAGAATGAATGTGGGGTCAGTCCGGATGATGGGTGTGGATATGACATGAACAATGAAGGAACCCATAATATGCATCATACATATACCTACCTACACTATACTGCTGCTGGAGGTGGTGGTGGTAGCCTGGTGGTGGTTAGTTCCAGTCCACATACAAACTTTATTACACAATCCTACATGCTTCATCTTTATTCTACTAACCATAGTAATAGTAGGATGAAGAAGTTTAACATAGCAGGAGGAGGTATAATAATAAAAATGTGTGTACTAATACTAACGCAACGTGGTAGATTTAACATGATTTAAAATTGGTTATACTTGCAGGAGGGTATTTATTTAGTGAACCAACCTCAAGAAAGAAGAACTCGAGAACCTCATACCCGCCGCTCTTCTTTCCTTGCTTTTAATTCTTTTATAATTCATATAAATAATACTACATTTCTTTATTATCCCATTCAGTAATAACTATTATATAGTAATAATAACTGACCTGCCTGGCCTGCTCAGAATATATACATTACTTACATCCATTGATTGGTTAGTGTGAGTCAAGGAAGGAATAAAAACAAATATAAAAAGTGGTCTCACTTTTTTAATCAAGGTTATAAAACTACAATTAAAAGGTGAAAGCAAAACCAACCAGTGTGCAGTGACAAAATAATAAACATTCACAATAATAGATTTAAATAAAACCTGCTCTCTTTTTAATATCTCAGAAATTTAGTTTCAACAAAAGACTCGACAAGAAAAGACAAGAAAAAACGTTATTTTACTCGATATTCCCGTGGTTTTAGCAATTGTTTTCATTCAACAAAACAAAGGTGAAAAGGAACATTATCAAGTAGTCGGAAGAAGAAAGTTGTGAGAGGTTGGAAATATTTGCTCTCCTTTATTTCGGATGGAAAATTGGATTTATTAATTAAAATCAAGTGTTTAACTACGACCTGCTTTCACTAGTGTCACGATCGTCATTCTCATCTCATTATTGTAAATCAATTTGGATTAATAATAAGGTCAGTTGGTATTTTCTATAAATATGTTATCCAATTTTCATTGCTGGTTTGATTGATATGGTGTGATATCTCATTCAGTAGGTTCATTCATTGCTTATATTTACTTGTTTGTTGGCAGGGTTTGAGTGCAGTTATATAGTCTGCTTATCTTTAGGCTTGCAAACAAACAACCGTTTAATGTCGATATATAAATTCTTATCCAGTTATATTTTAAACTTGACCTTTGACCTTTTAGCTAGCTTTCATTTCAAAACTAAATTTGATGCTTTCTACGTTTAAACTTTTCGAGAAGGACAACATTTGACAAGTTTTTTACAAGGTCAACTGTATTAGTATTAGCAGCTGCCGCAGTAATAGAGGACGAAATACATGTTCAAAGTTTCCAACTAATTTTGAAATGATGTTATGTTGGTTTGGTGTCGGGTGGGGGATTTGATTATATCATTATTTATTAACATCGTCATCATCAGTATTAACATGGAGTAGTACCACCGACTAATCCATCATTCATACCCTCTTCTGCGTCAGTGTTTTGAATTGTACAAGCCACTGTGCTTTTGGCGTGATGACGGCCAATTATTTGGCTGCTTGGGGTATTTTCATTTATTTACGCAGTACATATACCAATTTTCGATAATTTCTTTGCAATGATTCAATTAAACCATTACAACTTCTTGATACTTTCACGGTATTATTACATGGATAGACTTTGATGGTCCGATAATAGACAGACGTGGAGTAGGAGTAGGGTAGGTTAATACCTGTTTCAAAACTTGTGTAAATGTGATAGTTTAATCGCCACTTCAAATTTCGTCTGATGTCCCGTAATAGTGCTAAACTGAACGGGGAATAATAATGGTTTACTAAGGTATTATTTTACAGTTAAGATAAACGTTAATATTATAATTTAACTTGATTGCGAGATTGTAAATTGCGCAACGAACGAATGCTATGATGTTTGTTTCAAAGGATGCGTATCATTTGGTTGATTGATGAAAGGCTACACAATTTCAGCACCCAAATACGTATCCAGTCCAGTCAATTTTATGATAACACCAAATTTATGTCTGTTGATTTCTGTTTGCTATGTACATTCATATATTCGTATGATAATGAATGATGGTATAGGGCAAAGGATTGCCAATGTGATTTCGATTTAGTTTGTCGGTCATTGATTTGTCTACTTAGACACATAAAACATAATCCAATCAAGTTATAACGTAGTTGTGGAATAATTTTATAGATAATGGTCCAAGTCCATCCTAACTTGATTTTGTTCATATGCTTTTCAGTGTGGGTTCAACTTTAACTCGTCCTTTTACATGTGTCAGCGATTGTCACACAAGAAAAATGACGTCTCTGAATCGTTTATTCCTAATTCTACTAATTCTTCAAATTGGCTGTCTCGCGTTAGACCACTCTATATCAGGTATAGTAATATATAAAATTGGACTCTAGGATAGAGTTTTCTTCTCTCCAATCTCATCGGCTAACTATTTTTTTAAATTTGTAACCTAGAACTAGAGTACGAGGAAGATGAACTTCGACTTCTTGTTGGCAATGCTTATCCAACAGATCCAATACAGTAAGATTTGGAAAATTAAATTTAGAGTTATAATGTGGGTGGGATATAATAATCTAATTTGTTATGTTTATTGCATAGTGTTACAGATTCCAGTGCAGAAGACAACGAGTCTGAAAGCGATTTAATTTCCTTCCATCCTAAAGCGTATGACTTCCTAGAAAGGTATGCACTCCAAAATCTCAAACTCATGTAATTTAATGTGTTTTGTTTTACTCGAAATAGTCCGGTGGGTATGCCCCGCTTGGGGATTGTACGAATCGATAATAGACTGAAAAGCGAAAGCGTCAAATTGATCTCTATTTCTGGAAATACAGTAAATTTCCATTCGTCATTTTTTGCCGACAAGGTAATCTTATTTGAGACTTTTTGAACTAACAAGAGACTGACAACTATATTCTTCCATTCGTCCATTCATTAGGCTATTGGCCCCGGCAATTCTACATCTTTCGAAGTGGTATTTCTAAGTCGAGAACAGGGTCAATTTGACTCGGTATTGGTAATTCATACTTCTAAAGGACTTTTTAAATATCACGTAAGTAAAGTTGTTTGTTGTTTACCTTTATGAAATGTTTTACTGAAATTGCTGAATGTCATGAACTTGTGTAAAATTGATTTACCAATTTACCATATTACAGGTCCGAGGGGTGGGATTGCCAAACCCATACCGTTTACGACCGTTGGTAGGAGCCAAAATTCCAGTGAACGCCAGTTATGAACCTATTATCACATTGCACAATCCTCACGACACTCGCATCCTTGTCGTTGAGATGCTTTCTAGTGGCACTGACTTCAGCTTAAAGCTCCCTGATGATGGCAGTGGCGAAGACGAAGGTACTGCTTGGGCTATAGAGCCATTTCAGACAAAGTCAGTGATGCAGGGAAGCTTCCAAGGAAAAACGGAAGGAAATCACACTGGTTTTATAAGGTTTGTATATTTTAGTGCAAGTTGCAGGAATTTATCGCATCAATTAGTTTTTAATTGTTCTAAAACTTCCTTTCTAGAATAAAAGTAAATCACACTGCCGCAGCTGGCGAGTACTTAATGGTTCCTGTGGAAGTTCAAGTTAGTTCGTCTCCTGGAATCTATTCTCCTCAAGAGTCGTTGGATTTTGGTCTTCTGGTTCGATCGGACAAGTCAAAAACATTATCTTTGAGTCTCATCAACGCTCATCCCACTCCTGTTAATATCCAGGTACTTACCTAAGCTTTAATACTTGTGGTTTAAGTCGACTAAATCAATTTCCGTTATAATGTTTAGTCTGTGGTCGTCAAAGGCGAATTTAACCCAGCAGTCCGCATTGAATTTCGTCCCGTTGCAGTTGAGCCTGACACAAGTGCATCGACTGTCATTGCTTTGATAACTTTTGACCGTAATAATCTCAAACACAAACTATTATTTGATTGTCAATTAATAATTGAAATTGTATTTTACAGCCTCCCAGCTTAGTAGTCCGTCTCAGTCAAATGGTTTTATTGAGGTGCGAAGTGAATGTGGAAAATCTATTACAATTCCATTTACTGCAAGTGTACTCGAAGGAGAATTGGAATATAATGCTTCCTCTCT
Organism: Folsomia inoculata; assembly: GCA_034695825.1. NCBI lineage: Eukaryota > Metazoa > Arthropoda > Collembola > Entomobryomorpha > Isotomidae > Folsomia > Folsomia inoculata. The sequence goes on along the minus strand of JAQIWQ010000132.1, from coordinate 9,760 downwards.
TGGTTTCTATGTAAAAGGAGAAACGGTTCAACCACGAAATTTTAGGTAAGCATCCCAAAAGTACGTTATATTAGTTTAATTTTGGACATTAACAAATCTGTTTTGTTTATTGGCAGTGTTCGAAACAAATTTTCGTCTGCGGTTGCTATATATCAAGTGACCGTAAATCATCCGGACATTGTTCAAGTGGAAAGTTTAAACCAGTCTCACGTTATAATCCCTGGAGAACAAAAAACAATTTGCACTCTTAAAGTTCAAAAGAAATACGAACTCTGTGATTCCAAGTCCTCAGTGCAGCTTACTGTGAAAAGTAATGTCACCAATTTAAAATTGCCAATAACATGCTACGATGGAAAGTTGCAGTTGGTATGCGCCTTACGATTACACCATTGCCTGGTTTTGAGCAGCCACATGGGAAATCTTTTTTTTTAATTTTGCAGTTTTCGGTTGAAAATGGAAAACTAGACTTTGGGAGGGTGGAACTTTATTCTACATACACTGAATATATTGCTGTTCAGAACAAAAATCCAATTGAAGTTCGCTTGAAATCTTGGGGATCTAATTCGTCTTGGAGCCAGGTTGAATTGGTAGGAATGCAAAAAGGAGTTATGGAAGACTTGCCCAGAATTCGCGATTTTGATAATTTAAAAAAATCGGTACGATGAGCATGAAGCTATATTTTGATATTGATTCAAAATACTAAATTTGGTTTGGGTTTTGATAGCTATTTTTACAACCTGGTCACATGGCGGTATTTTCTGGTACGTAAAATTTAATGCCCTCTGTCAATATAGATAAAAACTCATCAGCATTCTGTTTATCAACGAATTTTTATTTTTTGTTTAGTCGATATACGGCGCCCTACGGTGGAAGGAATGTTTTATGGAGAATCCTACGTCACAACTGATCAAAACCAAACGCTTCGATTACCTTTCAAATTCACGGTGTCCAGAGGGTCTGTATCGTCGGACACGGTCTTCTTTGACAAAGCCTTCCCAGTTAGTTGCTAATATTGTATATTAATGTCATTTACCAACATTATATGGGCAATGTTATGTTTTAGGGGAAAATATCGTTCGAGAAGTTGTATTTGACTTCTACTTTCAATCACACTCTCAAACTGGTTGGTGTAAGGTCACAGCATCCGTCGTCGGTTTGGTTTTCGGCTTCATCGCTACAAGGATACCCTGAGATTCCCCCTGACCCTCACAGAAAAAGTTTAGTTGGAAAAGTCCACTTTGATCCGCGAAAGTACTGCTTGAAAGACTGCTACACTGGATTTACTTTAGATTCTAATTGTAATATTTAAATTCCTCTTAGTACTGACGTTAGCTATTGACGTTAAATTTTAATTTACAATGCGTGGTATGATTTTAGTTGGGGAGGATTGGTTGCGAGGTACCATTTTAAACTGGGAGACCGGTGAAATTGATTTACGAATTTGGGAAACGCTTCAAGCTCGGTTTACTCAAATTAAGGATGAAATTGGTAAGAGGGTTTTCGTATACAACCACGAGGGGGCAATCGTAAATGAAGATTTATATTAACTATATGTTTCAATAACAGTTTCAAATATGTCGCTGTGGGTGGACACAAACGGACCAACAGGATTCAAAATTAAAGCACAAACCCGATATATGTGGCCTCGAATATCAACTCAAAAGTCAATTTTGTTCCCTCTTACATCCCTCGGAAACGAGACGTTTCTAGAGTTAGTCATTCATAACCCATCCAATACTCCAGTGGTATTCCAGGCCGCCATGGCTCAAGATTACGGCCCATCCTGGTCTAATTTCATGCAAGACAGTTTTCTTGGTGGAAACACAACGGAAGGAGAAGTTGGTGAGTTATTTATATTACATTATGAAGTGGGTTATTATTTCTGGCAATAACTGCATTACTAAAGTCCACTGTTATAATTTAGTATTTTCGGTAAAAGACGTCTCATGGCCTTCTAGTCAGTTCAACGGCAGTGGGATAGTCGATGTGAAGAAAATACTTCAGAAACACTATTCAGAGTACAAGGATCCTATGCCGGGAATATTCTTTATGCTGCCACCAACAAGCAGAATATCGTTGAATCTTAAATTTGCGCCCATCTCTAAAGAACTGGCCAGTTCTGTGCTCCTTTTGCGAAATAATCTCACTGGGATTGAAGTGGTATTTATGAAAGGTAGGGCTGGTACTGGGCAACTCACAGTTGGCAACGGAACCCCTGGATCTTCTTTGATGTTTCAATTAACGGAGAGCTTGCTACAAGGATGTGAAAAAGAAGGTATGTTGCTTTAGTGAAAAATTGAAACTAGTTGCATAATGATCCGACATTAATACATTACTTTTTATTCATAGTTGATCCTGCTTTAAAGAACACATCACCCCAAGTTACTGTTCGTAGATCATTTGTAGCAAGAAATATAGGAGAGATACCTTTAGAGATTTTGTCCTTGATGGTGTTTCCACGCCAAGCTTCCTTATGGTCTTGGGCACTGGGTAGATCGGAATCCGACGGGGATGCATGCGAAGGCTATGGGTTTAGAATCCTAAACTGCCATCCATTCACATTACAGCCAAATCAAACTCATTCAATTGACATTGCATTCACTCCGGACTTCACGTTGTCAAAAGTTAGGTCCACGCTTCTTCTTACAGACTCTACAGGAAATGTAAGTTGCTATTGATGATATGAATATAGTTTGACAAAGTAAAGTTGACCCTGGTTGATATCAGTCTCGTTTTTTAGAGCTTCAACTACACCTTGGTTTCACTAATCCCCAGCAACATGTTGGCAAGATGTGCCGGAGTAATTGCACGTCCATGGTGGGAATTGTACATGAAATTTGGGGCAATTTTTGGATCAGTCATCATTGTTCTTTCTGCAACTTTTGTTTTTTACTTCGAAGCCAGCGGGGTTATTTCCAAAACCGTTCTTGCGACAGTTAGAGTATTGCCTAGAGGAACATCTGCCGACAGTATGCACGATGAACGAGAACAAACTCAACGCTTAGATTTAAAGGCAGTTTACGACAAAGTTGAAAATCGGTTCCGAAAAAACCAGGCAGATTTACAGAAAGGACAAGTTGTACCCTGTACTCAATCTAAAAGTCAAAATAAGTTCGTAGAGCAGCAGGGGTCAAACCTACGGAACCGAAAAGGAAAGAAGGCTTCAAATGATCTGAACATTTCCTCGCAAAGTAACATCACCAATAAACTGGCGGACAAGATTAACCACAACAATGTTAACCGTAGTAATAGTAATATTGGAGGTGCAGTGGAAGAAGTAGTAGCCACGTATATGAATATGAACATAAAAAAGGAGAAAGAAAACATTGGAAATGCTAATACAAACAATAACAAGAAAAAGAAGGGCATTCCTGCTCAACAGCAACAGTCTAACGGCAAAGTAAAAAATGTGAAGAACAAAATCGACAACTTTAATTCCTCTATGCAACACAAAAAGACGGAAGAAGAGACCAGTTCTACAACCACTGAAAGTTCCAACCCAGACGAAATTGTGCCATATCCTGAATCTGAGAGAAAAATTTGCAATAAAATAGCAAATACCAATGAAGCTAAAATGAAAAACACCAAAAGGGAAAAGAAACCTGACTCCAGTTCAAGCGAAAATATCTCGAATTTTTCAGAGTCATTTTCTGATCGGACTCATGATACCAAGAAGGTCTATACAAAAAAGAAGGAATCTACAGGTTATAGTTCAACGTCATACGAAACGAAGTCTGGCGATAATACACCAAAGCCAGAAATGTCACTTTGGGATACTCCTCGGCCCCCCAGTGGAGAAGGCCTCAGCGAGCTTGCTGCACAGACCGAAGCATTTGTTGTTTTACAACGACCAAAGAAACGGCCTGTATCTGGAGATGGTCAATTTCACGGATCGCCTGCGGATCTGACTTACACGATACTGAGTCCCAGAAATCCCATGGTTCCTTTTCAGATTATGGCACCGCCTCATCAGTATGCATCAACTCAACAATCACGTTCCAGGAAACCTGGAGTCATCGGCCAACCAAGGTCTACACAGTCACATCCTCAGGGAAATTTTGGATCTCACCCCCATTCGATTTCACCGTCGATGCCAGCCCCGACCTACAATTATTCTGCTCCTTACCAGCAAACTGGCGGTCCAAGATCACACGTGGCTCCTTCCACTGGTATTTACCAATTATCAGTTTGTTTATCATATCATTTAATTTCAATTTCAATTTATCTTTAGCTTTATTTAAGTGTAAATAGCATTCAGTAGATTATACTTTAAACTGTATTACTACATTATTTAATGGTTTGCAGGCTCGATCTGGGACACAAACAACGTCAGTGGAGGCTGCGACTTGTGGGGTAGACGAAACATCGACACTACTCCCCCGGCTACTAATTTTTTCAATTGTCCACCGCCAGACAAGGGATTCACCCATCCTCCTAATATTGGTTTTGGCACAGAAACGCCATATAACTACGGCTCAGTTTCGGTTGGAGGCGGACTTCCTTTTTGTCCCACAACTACGGAGAACCATTATTCGGCTCCCAGATTGTCACAAGCCGGGAATTTTTCATCCTCGGTTGTAAATGGAATTTCTGGAAATGATAATTCTAACTTTGAACCTCGAACATCTGACTCGTCCTACCTATTTGGGAATGCCAATGCTGGGTTCGCTAATGGTATGGTCAACAACAGGTCCCAAGTTAGCCCTCCATCTTACACCGAGGTGCCACAATATCGGTCACAACAACAACAAACCTTTGCTAACGCACAAAATCCACCCGGAATTCCAACTACCACTGGTGGACAACATTCCCACCATGGATATCTTCAGAGAATGCGATCCGACCCTACTATGAGATCCCAACAGCAGTCGACTCCGCCTCCGACAACGAGACGTAAGCATTTGTTATATTTTTTTTTTTATTATTTTTAAATCGTCCAGCTTTCAAGCAAGACCCAGCTCTTTATAAATATTTTTTTATTCAATGCAGCTTCTTGGATTGGCACAATATTTTCTGAAAATGATGCGAAAATGCGTGAAGAAAGAACAAGGAACTCTTGGGTTCCAGCTGCGACAACGGATCTGACGCCTGCTGTGGGTTCAACTGTGGAATCACCATACCAGACCTGGAAAGCTGTTGGACCGGCGGCGACGAAAACGATTAGCCACGAATCGCAGATTTGGGAGTCTAATGTTGTTGGATCTGGTAGATGGCCGACATCTTATGATATTACAACATCCCACCAAACCTCATTCACGGACTCGACTATGGCGGTTGGTTCTGGATCGCGCTTGCCCATGGCTAATCGACCAGGGGATCCTAGTTCCGGCTTGAATTCTATTGGAGAATTACCCCTTCGGGGCCCTACTTCCGACATGACTCGTGAAGTAGAGGTAATAATTTATAATATATTTTTATAATATATTTTAGTCGTTTAAATATGTTATCACTTATTTGTTACACAGGCTGGTCTCGGGTTCAACCCGTTTACATCCGACATTTGGAATCAGTCTGAAGCGTCGTCACCAACGTGGGGTTCGTATTCCTACTCACACAAAAAATGAAAGTCACCCTAATTGGACAACTTCATATTACATGCTCCTACAAAATTTCGTCATACCGAACAAAATTAAAGTATAAATTTGTTAAGTATTTATTTTAAAGCCGAGATCTCATTCAATCTCGAAATGCAATTCTGTCATGTAACCAAATGAAATTCTTTAGTGTTATGATAATTGCAGTCCAACATTCGGTTACATAAACTTTGTCCCAACGAAATTATTTTACTGTTAAGAGTTTAATAATTCACAACTATATCGGCTATACTTAATTACCTAGCGATATAATTTCTAGTGGCGGTTTAGCCAATACTAAAAAACAATGTGTAAATCATTGTTGTTATGTCACAAGTTTAATTTTGGAATGGTCACGACAGGAATCTTTGTTAAATTACTATTAGATCAGGCAATGTTGTTTCCAATTTCAAATTGACATTCAAATCTATGTCACCATCTATTTATTAGATTTCTTGCATTACAAGTCTTGTGTCCTACTGATTTTTTATCTTGTTATTCCTTGGTTAATTATTTGTTAATCAATTGTTTGAAGTTTATTCAATTTTCTTATGTACGCGAAAAGTTACATAACCAGAGTCAAGTAATTAGCAAATTAATGATTCCTTCAGTGTCAACTACATATGCAGTAAATACACAAGAGAAACATAAACCTCAGTATAAATGGCTGTCGTTGAAATATACATTTCTCTTGTCCCTAATATCAACAACAAAATTATAGTACATGAATGAAGTAATAGCTGGCTTGGCTACAAGCTGTTATCTCGCTATGCAAAGAATTAATAACAATTAAGTCTACGTTCATGTGTTCATCACTGAACTGTGGTAATTCTTTTTGAAACTGCCGTCAATATAGACGCTGGACTGGTATTTATTATAATAATATACACTAAAATCGTGCATAATATACCTACCTGTCAATGTCAACGTCATTGTGTGTCGCAAATACCAAGATCGCGACTACCTAATGTAATTATCTTCTATAACTCAATTGTAATCCAATGAGGTATTTACATGAAAATCTTCCATTGATTACAATGGGAGGCTGTCGAATAAAATTAAATTCGAATACCAAAACCCGTGTTGGATGGAAGTGAGCTTGGTCATCTCATTTAATATTAATTTACCCTAATTTGGTAAGAGTACTTGATTATTGTCATTCTTTCTTACACTACTGTGGCTATATGCGCATTTCTCTTTGCATAAGTATGCCAGTAACCAAAATTAAATTAAATTAAACAAGGAAGCATAAATCCATTATTTTTTAGCTATGTTTGGCTGCAAAGACGACTAATAATAAGACATGGTACATTTCTTGGGCGATGGGCTCTTGGCTACTGAGAAATTCGAGTTTTTTTTGCATCTGAAACAACAATAGTGCTTCCTGGCTTGGATAAAATGCAACCAAATTTCTCTTTCCCTACATATGCATGACCAGTTTATGGCTAACGTCGTTTTGGCGTATACGTAAACCTTATGCTTTAGAAAACATTTCGGGCTACTAAAAATGAAAGTCATGATTTTGGCTAAACACAAAGACAATTATTCCATTTAGCTAAAGCTAAGCTCACAACATAAACTATTATTACTTTGTAAATGTATTTCTCAGGTTTAAGAGGAAAAACTTGATTGATTTATTAACTGCAAATTATTTATTACAATCATTACAAATGTGGCACAAAATATATAAGACCACCTTGATCCATTTACTGAAATTATCCACTTTGAAAGAATTTCGGTACTCTACCAAAAACCCCCATAGTTAGCCAAAATGAGTGTGCATTTCGCTAGAATTCTTAACCAAAATGACTTTAGCCAAAGTGATTCAAATACATACTTCCACTAGAGAACATCATTTTCATGTTTTTGGCATGTATTCTGTGAATTCTTTGATATAGTCTCTTTCTTTGTGTTACGAATTATATTCCTTCAACTCTGGCTTTCTTCGAGTGAGCCATTATATTAACTGGCTTGTTTTCTCTTCACTCTCCTTGCTCACTAATAACTCATTCCAGGAGGTCATGATAGTTGCATCCACCATAATTCCAAGTACGCAATCCTTTTTTGAATTAAGACTCAGAAAAAGTCTCGAGTTGAATTTTCTCAGAGATAAAACCTAGATGTCTCGAAATGAACTAGTTCATGGAATTTGACCAACGTGGTCCAGAAAATGGGTAAGGTTACGACTGAACGACACGACTCAGTCTCTGGTCAGCTATTCAGTCAATTTATGTCGACTAGGCCGTCACATGGTTGCATTGCAAATTGCAACTTAGCAATCTCATCTCATTCCTTCCAAATAGAATGGCGACTAGCCAGCATGCATTTACTAGAGTTTCATCCCTCCCTGCTTTCATCCCGTGTTAGCAGAAAAATGCTCTGACTCTGACCCTCAAATGCTTCGATCCAAGACTTGAGATCTTTATGATAGCACATCAGTGGCGTATATTCCTATTGCATATCAGTCTTCACAAACAACAACCTTTTTCGGATCAAGGTTAAACAAAACAGAAACTTCCCTCAGGATATGACTGACCGCAAAACAACAACTGCCCCGTAGTCTCTCCCCTGTTGTGGTGAATTCTATGTAAATGTTGGTTCAAAGATATTATTTTAACTGTAGAAAAGGATTATATTGAAAGCTGGCCATCTAATTGCCTGGTTTTCAAAACTAGCTTATCTCAAAGTTGGCAATAAATCCTCTTTCTTGTTAAACTGCCACTGCGACAACATCTTGAAATTGGACAAACGAGAATTAACTTCTCTGTTTGTTAACCATGCAACTTTATACTTCCAACAATCATTTGAGCAAACATGTGCCTATTCACGTATGACCAAGAATGTAACATTCTTCTTCACACGTTTTCTGGAAATGCCGTTTGAAACAAAAGTTCCGCTAGGGAATTACTTTACTCTAGTCTACACGGTTTACTTCAAAAAGTTACTTCATTCTAAGAGTCTTATATCTTTCTACTTTTCATGTCTGTAGTGCAAGTGGATGCAGCTTTATTCTAGACTAAAGGATCCCGGCGTTTGTTCTGCGGTACGGTGCGGGTACCAAAAAACCGAATCACAACTCTGGGATACAGTCATCTTCTAGAAGTCAGAGAAAGTGGAGAAATTTTGGCCAACGCTAGAATCGGAAATCAAATCTTTGCACTAAATTGGCCTTGTCTTAGACTTTTCCAGTAGGGATTCCGGTGGTGTTTTAAAACACAAATTCAAACCTATTTCATAAGAGAATCTTTTCCATCATCTTTTTCATCATCTTTTCATCTTTAGCATCTTTTCCAGTAGGGATTCCGGTGGTGTTTTAAAACACAACTTCAAACCTATTTCATAAGAGGATTTTGGCTCGAGTTTAGCTGAAAATTTGTACTAACCTATTAAGAACTGACCACTAATTTGTTGTCCCATTGCACACCAAAAGTTGTTTTTACCCCACTCATACGTGTATCAACTAACTCTGTCTAAATGTGACGAAAGCACGCGACGTAATGTGAAAGTTGGTGAACGTTGAGTCAAGTCGAATAGTCAAGTGGAAAGTTTGGAGTTCAGTGAGGACTGTTGGCGAGTATTAAGATTTTCGGGTCTCAACTTCAACCATCTCAGTGTTTGGGCGTACATCTCATTCAATGGTACATTTTTTGCTTCGTTCTATCTAACGCTACTTTTGTATAGATTCCCAACTTACGTTGTTCGCCTTACCATTTGTAAACTATCGTTTTGTCATTTATCCTGAATTATTTACCGAATTAGCCCATTGCTGAATTTTTGACTTCTAGAAGAAGTACGTTTGATATCGGTTTGATCTGCAACACTTGTACGGTGGTAGTTGATGGGCAGGGCGTACAAATTTTACAGTGTGCAAATTTGATTATAACATGACATGACGTTTACAAACGCGACAATTTCAAATATTTTTGGTAAACACGTATATGAAATTGACTTTACATGCCAAAGGCAAAACGACCAAATTTTGTCACCTATGCAGTAGTCGCTTTTGAATAAACGGTACACAAGAATGTTTTATACGATATATGTATAGTATTGTATCGAAAATTATTTTAACAAATTCCAAACAATTCCAATCGTAACAAATTCACCATTCCAAGCACTAATTTATAAAATAATGATTACAGAGTGAAGTGAGCTCTCGAGTATTGCACAATTGAACAGACTTGACA
>JAQIWQ010000131.1:0-24905 GCA_034695825.1 Folsomia inoculata | reverse complement strand
AATAAATAATAAATAATCTTAAAACGTTATTTAAGCGTTATTTAAATAAAAAATTATTTAAATAATGCATCTCTGATAACAGTGTAGCAAAAATTAAATTGTAAATAGTAAATTATTTGCATATGACTCAAGAAGCTCCATCATTCATCATCATGACATAACACAATCTACATTCATTTGCCACCTTCATTTGCCACAAGTTTTTGTTGCAGTTTGGCATTGGTTGCATGTTCCAGAGGCGTGTGAACCAAACCAACCGACACCAACCATACCAACCATGAACCAACATAGCCCTTGACGGGTTTTTCTCTCTCTCCTCCTCGCCTGATTCGGCCCTCCTCGTCTCGCTCATTTCATTCCAGTCACTCCAAGACGAATTAAACGGATATTTATTCACTCTCTCTATAGTGAAGTCCAAATTGTTTAAATTAAGGTAATGTCAAACATTTCATTTTCAAGTCATACAAAAATATGGTGATTGATTATTGTTATTTAGAGAGAGTGAAAGAATAATAATAACTGAATTATTAAATATTTATTTCAGAGAATCGTAATAATCAGTGTTGAGGGAGAACTATCAAGATGTCTGCCCAATTTCAAGGATATGTGGATCAAGTTGATAAACTTTTGCATCAAAAGAATCAGTTTACCGATCTTTTGGCACTTGCTGAACAAAAGAGTGGAGTTAAACGTCTTTACCTGGTCGCAGGTGAGCATTCCAATCTCCTCATTTCTCTCTGTTTTAGTTTAGTATAAGGTAAAGGAACCTTATTTTACAAATAAGTTTCATTTATTATTATATTCTTTTTTTTATCTGGATAATAGTTTATTTGGAGTAAAAATTCTAGATTATAAATTTGGAATTAATTTCATCATTTTCTAGTACAGTACAATCTATAATCAAATCACAAGTGTATTTTTGTCATTGAAAGATGGATGGATAGTTTTAGAAACAGACTAAAGGCGAAGGCCATGTAGTAGGGTCATCGCATGAGATATTATGATGATGATCATGATCCCGTTTGTCGACGTGTGTTCAACAAATATTTGCTGTAATGTCAAATGAGCTGAAACTGCAGAGGTTAACACAACAAATACATAAAATTGGAAAGTGATGTTGTTATCAGCTTTATGGAGCATGACAAATAAGTAGGCGATAGGCATTTGGTAAATAATTTCAGTTCAGTCAGTATGACATTTACAGATAGGACGTTTTTCACTTTCATTGACAGGCACCATCTTCCTTTCCTTGTAACTAACCAGTAAAAGTCAACGTGATGTGGCAATGACTCAGATAGCATATTTTAATATGCTTTTTTATTATTACAATTTATATCATCATCGGGAAATGATGATAATCAACAAGGGAGCAAAGTCAAGTTTTTTTCAATGGGATAGCTGGGCAGGTATCCAATCCACACATAGCAGACGGTGTGAGTGAATGCTGCAAATTATTACTCGTGTGTAATGCCGTCAATTAGTTGATTCAAGCGAGTATAATCATGAGTTGGGTGTATGCATCAAAAGGAAATATGTTGCTTAAAGTCAGTCAGAAGGAGATTACATAAGAAGAATTTGCAATGCAGTAGTCAGTTGTACTAGTACTTACTAGTACTATATCGCTGAATATATTTTCAGTCGTCGGCCCAGTCAATTCAATTGGTAGCTGAATGAAGTTGTGTTGCACTGTGTGTTTGTGCATTGTGTAGGTACGATTGGCATTGGCATTGCAGCATATTGCATGTTGAAATTTTGCCAACAAACAGTATTAGTTTGGGTGATTAAATGTTCGGCATCGTCCTCTTCTTCATTCTTAGTTGATTCTGGGGAGTGGGTTTAATTGGCCCGAATTTAGGAGTTCATTTTATTAAAATAAAATTTAGTAAGTTTTTTTAAAGAAAGTGTGTAGAGCAAAATGTCGCAGCCAGACAGTTGGAGCGACTTAAAGACCAAAGCAATTGTGGTATGGAATAATACAGATATACGGATAAAGGGTGAGTAAAGTTAATTGGATGAGAGATGATACTAATTATTGTAAGGTTTGGTTGTGGATGTTATTAAACGTTATATTCTCGAAATCTAAAAGTGTGTATAATTTGCTTTTCCAGGTGGAGTGGCGTTCTTGGCGTTGTGGTTGATGTTTGGATACGGAGCTCAGCTTTTGTGTAAGTTGCGCGTTTATGTTGTACTGCAAGTGGTTGGATTGGATAGTTCCTCGGTTCTAATTAATTGTACATTTATGTAGGTAACTCAATTGGATTCATTTATCCTGCTTACGTAAGCTTAGGATTTTCAATCACTCGCAGACATACATGCTCTTAATAATTCATTTCATATTGATATTAACAGGCATCGGTGAAAGCAATTGAATCTTTGCCGAAACATGATGATACCAAATGGCTCATGTATTGGGTTGTCTTCGCTATCTTCAGTGTTTTCGAGTTCTTTTCTGACATCCTTCTGAACTGGTTCCCGTTGTACTGGCTTGCGAAGGTACATTTTAATGGTTTTGATTAGTTTCATTTATTTCAATTTTTCATTACGATCATTTTCTAGTGTGCTTTCCTCATCTGGTGTTTTATCCCAATTGCCAACAATGGATCAAATATCATCTACAATCGCATTGTTCGGCCAGTCTTTTTGAAACATCACGGACAAGTTGACAACTTGCTGGGAAAGGTATCTGACACCGCCACCAACCTCGTTAACAAGGGTATATATTAAATATTAACAATAGTGTATTGTACTGGAGGCGATGGCGACCTCTCCAACCATAATAATAATCAATCTTTTTTGTTGTATAGCCCAAGACGAGATCCGAAAGAACCACTAAAGGATTTCATGAAAAACTAAATTCTCAACACCATCTGTCAACCAATTCAAGTTACATTATACTGTCAAATGTCAATGTATTAATATGAAAGCGATGTGATTTAAAAACTACAAATTACAACGGAGGAAGCTCAAAAATATCTTCGCTGTCCTGTCCTGCACTAATTCTATAAACTCTGTCATGTTAATTGTACGAATCGTAGTCAGTTCTACGATATGAAATGATGAAAAATATTTACATAGCTATTTTAGGTGCCTCATTTATACCTTCCCTGTGATCACGGTGCAATCACAATTCTTTCATTCGTCCGTTGTATTGTATTTCAAAGTTCCGAAGACGGTACAACTTAAATTAAGTTAGATATCTTATGCCCACGGGCCTATGCCTATGGTTAAATCTCCTAAAATCTAAAATTAAATCTCTATTAATGTTGTCCTGTTGTATAATAGTAGTAGTGCCATTTACATTCTTAATTCACTGAAAATAACAAATTTAGTTGTATTTTATTTCAGAACCCGTCCATTTTTATTTCACATGACTTGTTCAGCATCAAGCTCATCACAATTATCTAATCATACACATAGGGCTTATCGTAAAATAACAAAATAAGATGAGATCTTTTATGATCTAGTTTGATATCAAAATTTGAAAACACATGACGTTTCTTGATTCATTTTTACATTCTAAAATATTAAAACATGGATTAGACAGTGTAATTCATTATGGGTTATTATTGGTTTGTGTGTCGCTCTCCTCAAGATACTGGTTTACTTTCCGAATAGCTTCTCCCATATTTGCGTAAGTCATGGAAAGTGCCCCATCCACATTCACCCACTTGTAATCTTTGTGCTCCCTCGAGAGCATGATTGGAGTTTCAGGATTCTTCAAAAACAACAGATTTTATTTTAATTGTTTCGTGATCATTGTTCTAAGAAATACCTTCAATTTAGCAATCCAGTAATCAACAGTCTTGGGATTTCCATTCGCTTGATACTTTAATATAAAATCATTCTTTATTAGAAATCTTAAGTCACTACAATGAAAGAAAGTTGAACGTACCTCAAGTTTAAACTTGTACTCATTGTCAATTACATAATCACGTGCGTCCAGGCCAGATTCTTCTTGTGTTTCACGGACCGCTGTCTGCATTAACTCCTCTCCAGGATCAACATGACCTGCAGAAAATTATAAAACCGTATATCACGAATCTTGAAACATCATATTTCAACCCCCCAACCCAACTTGTTTTTTTTTACCAATACCTTTTGGAGCACCCCAATTACGATCATCGTAAGATGCTTGAAGAAGGAGGTACTGGAACTCCTCAACGACACGGTAAATGAGGATTCCAGCAGCAGCTTTAGGTGAGCCTCCCATCTTTTTTATTTTTAGGTAGCTTCCTGTCCTTTTCTGTCCTTTCCTGTTGAGAGACAACAAGAGAAAATCCTTTTAGACAGAAAGAAGAAACCTTCAATAGAATACACTCCGGTGGGGTTGGATGACACGGGATTATTTTGACGCGGTGCAAGGTGCAGAGAAAAGTTAAAAATTTAATTCTTTTGCTTTACCGGATGCCCGATCTTTAATGATCTTACTAAACCTTTGAAAAAGTCAATAGGAGCGATACATCTTTTGGATATTTTTTTCTTTTGTGTATTGCACATGAGTTCCTTATTATTTCTCGTTAATAGGGTATTTTCTTTCTCCAAGTATACTTCATTAGTTTTCAATAGTATAAGGCCCTTATCCTCATCAGATGTTCAAAGGAAACCACAAAAGTCAAGTGCCGTAAAAAAAGACAGTTCAAGTCTTTCCTATTGTGCTGATCTAGTCAGGTAGGTCCGTGGAATTAAATAGTAGTAAATCTAACCATACTAAGTTATTTTTGTACCACAAGAATTTTATTGCATTTTGCAATGATGAAATGAGTAAACATGTGTTTTTAGATTGTTTTATCACTATTACATATAAGGCAAAGCATGTATGATGTGAATTGAAAGTTGAAAGGGCAGTTATGTTTAACGTTTTGGTCATGCATATTGGTTAAAATGAAATATTAGATATCGTAAAAGTCTAGTAGTAAGTAGGGTTAGTCGGTTATTTTGTGTATAGCTGCTCATTGTACTGACAATGAGTTTAATTTTCTTTACTAGAAAACATGATTACGAGATGTTCCTTTCCACCCTTCTCATAGCTGACCCCAATCTACGAACCAAGGTAATGGCTTTGAGGGCTTTCAACACCGAAGTCGCCCTTATTCGAGATCAAGTGTCACAGAAAGAGATTGGATTAGCCAGACTTGTTTTTTGGAGAGATGCCTTATCATTACTTTATCAAAACAAAAAGACTACACCCTCACCGCCTCATGATTATAAGAATGTTCCAAGACATCCCACGGTGTTAGAACTGGCTAGAGTATGTTTCACAAAATTGAGATTGAATTTCACTGAGATTATGGTTATGATGTGCAGGTCATTTTCGAGCATGACGTGTCCAAAAAATGGCTTGTTAACTTGTTGGATGGACGGGAAAGACTGATGTCTGATGTTCCATTTACTAACTTGGCAGAGCTGGAGAGATACAGTGATCAAACTGTGGCTTCTATTTTCTTCCTTACGTTTGAAATATTGGGTTTGTGGTGTTTGAGGAAATGTTTGCAACATTAGGCTAAAAGACGCATGTTTTGTTGTTTGTTAGGCTTGAAGAATGTTGAATTAGATCATGCAGCTAGTCATCTTGGGAAAGCAATTGGTCTCGGTACATTCATTAGGAGTATTCCATACAACTCTCAAAATAGGAGAGTTCTGATTCCAAAGGATTTGTTGATTAAGGTGATAAAATTTAAACTGAGTTACGATCCGTTATACGGATTGAATCACTCATTGAATCGAAATGCCTTTCAATGGCGAGGATCGATTTATGCAACTTGTCCCCTGGTAATCTAATCAAATGGGCAACAATTCTGTTCTTCTGCAATTCAAAAAATGCATCAATTTGTTCTGGAGACTATTGCAGAACTTTCTCTTTCCTCCAACGATTTATTTGGTGGCGTCACAAATAATAATGTGTTGTTTATGTTAAGCATGGTTTATCTCAAGAGGACTTGATACGCCATAAGAAGGCAGAAAAAATTAAAGAACTCGTCTATGAAATCGGCTCACTTGCTCATGTTCATTATGAAAAAGTAAGTATAGTTTTGAAATCTGTAAGATTTCTAATTTGTATTTGTTCAATTTATTGAAATGTTTTAGGCAAAATCAATGAAAAAATCAGTCGATAAGAAAGCACTGCCTTTGTTTCTCTCTGGGCTTCCCACAAGTATTTATCTGAAGCGACTTCAACGAGTTGAATTTGACCCCTATCATACTTCTTTGACCAGTAGATACGGACTTTTGCCTTGGCATCTATATTTTAAAAAATTGACGGGTTCATATTACTGATAAAAGGTTTTAATGTTATGTTAGCGTATGAACCAGAAAATTGTACTATTCGTTAATATTGTCCTGCAGCAATGAATTAAACTGTTAACTGCTTAAATGACAAATAAACGATGGATCGAGGCTTATACAATGATAATAAATGCGTATTTACCTTATCATTTCCGTATTTCAGTCAGTAGCCGATTTTTAACCGCATTCATGGAGAAAAGGTCATCCACTTATAGCAAGTTGCTTCCCAGCGGACTTTTGGATAAAGCTACGATTACACAGTCAGATTACGATCTTGTACTTCAATACATTAAGACATCTTTCCCAGAAGCTAATACTATGCAACGAGACGTTGAACAGACATTGAAACGCGTCCGTAATTTATATAACGCTTGCTTATTCCAATGACGTTATAAAAAACATTATTTATTTTAGACGTTTGTTCTTGGAGGTGGGAAAAGCAGTGTGAAACAGAACACTTTTAGCGTTACAAATCGTAAAAATGTAACCGCAGCCGTGACGAAGAACTCACGGAGAAGTAGGCTCAGACCAGTACCACGGCGTCTTTCATATGATCACTTTGTTACT
Source organism: Folsomia inoculata (assembly GCA_034695825.1). Taxonomy (NCBI): domain Eukaryota; kingdom Metazoa; phylum Arthropoda; class Collembola; order Entomobryomorpha; family Isotomidae; genus Folsomia; species Folsomia inoculata. The sequence goes on along the minus strand of JAQIWQ010000131.1, from coordinate 18,056 downwards.
TTAAACCAAATGTGGAAAGAGTACGTTGCAGAACTGCTTAGGTAATTTATCACATGCTTCCTCTAATAAAAAGATATCATTGTGATATTATTTATGTTTACCTTATCTAACAGGGACGTTGATCAAAATCGCGGGGACGACATTCAACAAAAACTGAACCGAATTGATCTGCATGGTGCTCATGTTGAAGTTACTCGTTCAAACTGTAAGGACTTTGTTGGATTAAAAGGAATTATTATCAAAGAAACCAGAAATACATTCGTGATAGTGGCACAAGATAATGTTACGAAAAGTAAGACCATTGAATTGACTCAGTTATTTTAAAGTTCTAATTTTTGAACACGACTGTTCGTACATTTCTAATTTATTTAGCTATTGCCAAACCAGAAGCTGGTTTCCAGATTGAACTTGGAAAACCCCAGGGATCGATGATCATTGCCGGAAATTCCTTTCTCACTCGTCCTGCTGAACGGGCTAGTAAAAAAGTGAAGTCCTTCATGGAATTTACGGGTTCTCGCGTTTACAGAAATACATTAAGATACAGTAAACTCGTATAATTTTACCATAATCATTGGCAATACGTTTTTTTATTCCAACAGTTATACGGAAACAAATACCATATATCATAAATTGTCATTTCAAACATATATTTTTAATCACGTAGTAAAATATGGTTGAAGAGGTTCACCAACAATTTCTTCCAATTTGAGCAGCAGTTTTTGGGTTTCGCTCTCCACCTCAGGTTCATCGTCATTCATAAGTTCTGCTAAGAAGGGTACAGCAGGTGGTAACAGTGGAAGAAAATCTTTCGCCAACTCGTTGGCAGCTGCTTCTAACGTAGTCAAAATGTTAAGACGAACGGCCTTGTTGGAATGGCTGGATTTCAATGCGATCAGTTCTATTAGATGCTGCCAGCGGTTGAGGTCATTAGTAGCGACAGAAAGTTGAACTACGCACTCGTTAACTTGAGAAATCGTTATATCTCCATTTAGAACATACTCCGATTCAACCTGTTGAACAAAAGATAAATTACAATCGTAATTTTTTGCATAATAAATTGTAACTTCACTTTTGTTCCAAGAAACAATCTTACCAAATCCAACAACGGTTGTACAAGGGCGTTGAATCGGTCCGTCGTCACGAACCCTTCTTTGTCGTTGGAAAATATAAAATAAAAGAAACGGACTATTGCTTTTGCCAAATCTACATTTTTATGCAGAACATGTATCGCTTCGTTAATAACATATCCAGCGAAGGTGACAAAAAGGCTCCTCAAGCGTTCTGCAGCGCTTGAAGAAAATCTAAGGTGAAAACAATATATGTAAAATATCATTCGTGTCCAAGAATATGATTATGAATGGATACCTGTAAAAGGTGATTAATCTGCTTTCGTTTTCTTTCGCCCAATCAAATATTTTATGATAAAGAGGTCTGAAGTGGCTTTCTGTCATTTTCAAGACCATCCCAGTTATCAAACAGTCGATTACGGCGTTTTCCACTTCTTCAGAATCATTACATGAACTATTTTCTCGAATGGCTAGAAAACTTCCAATGAACGCATCTGTTAGACTGTCTGCGCACAACGCAAAATCTGGTTTAGAAGTTTGTAATAGCGCATCTTTCAAAATTGTCATTAAAGTGCTGGCTGCTGCGGGTTCTTCAAGAAGACTAGAAAACGCTTCCCGAATAGGAACCAGCATGTTCCTTACAGGAATTTTCCAAGATATGACCTTCAGTAATCCTTTTAATTTTTGATCAAACACTTTCTTTCTATGGCTTGCTTTTTCTCCTGCACCCAACTTGCTGTTGATAGAAAGAACAGCGATCAATACTTTGCGTAAAAATTTCATTCCCACAAATGATCCTAAATGTTCAACCATTTTCGTGAGACAAGTCATTGTGCTGATACATAGGAGATGAGCTATCATTGAAGAAGTTTCTCTATCAGATGGCTTCGATGGGTCGTCCTCCACTGTCTCCTCTTCAATAATTTCCATTCCAGCCTTTTGGAGTTTCGCAGATGCTTTAAATGCTTTCAATATTGAAGTTGTCACTGCATTCAAGTTAGTCAAAATTAAGCTTTTGAGGCAAAACAATTCGCTTAGACACAACAGAGCTGATGCTCTCAACAATTTGTTATTGTGACCGGTATGTTTGCTAGCTAATTCAAAAACAGGAACGAAATTGTCGGGATATTGAATGGCCAAGTGTTTTGCAAGTAATTTAAGGGAGAAAAATGCAGTTTGCACTAAAGTTGTTGCCTCGTCAGATTCTGCTTCCGTGTTTGCGATTTCTATCAGCAAATGAACTAAATCTAAAAGATGGTGGAGTTCTCCAAACCATTCAACCTAAGTAGAAATATTTCAAATTCAAATATATGGCGAGATTGGCGAGATGAACAATGATTAATACAATACCTTTTGTAAAATGCGTTGATTTAGTAATTCAAGGACTTTCCTTTTTACGGCAGAGTCGTCTCTAACCAAAATTAAAGCCACGGCTTCGATAAACTTCAAAGGATCGAGAGCTGCGTTGATTTTATCAATCACGTCCAAATTCTTGTGTGTAATTAAACGGAATATTTTTTCTTCGTTCAATCCGGAAGATTTTTTCGAAAACAATAAACACTTCTCCAGCAACGCATCATATTCCACATCTTCATTCTCGAGGTCCGCGAACTGTGACACAGCGGTAAATAAATTATTAAGCTGGCACATGTTTCTAGAAAAGCATACTTAATATAACTGAAATAGTTACTTTTGAACAAATTTGTGCAACAAGCTCCAGTACAAAATTAATAGTAATGAGAACATCCCTGAAGGAATCTTTCCTTCCAAAATCTAGCACCGACCGTTCCATTGCAGTTTGACGTATTTTCAGTTGATTAAATTGCTCCGACTCCAGACTTTCTACAGTACAAAATATGCATTTGAGAACTGTAACTACCTGGTTGAATGGTTCACGTACTGATAAAGACGGGAAGTGATACCAAAAATCCGTAGATTTGAAGTACGGTCTGAGCCACAATTGTTGGACCGAAGTTCCACACAAGATCGACGGCAAGTTCCAAGTCGGCATTCAAATTGCTCCTAAACGAGTAAAGTAAACGTGAACTTCAACCAACTACTTCAACATATACCTAGATTGTAGGTTGTATCTCACCGTTTCCTATCTCTTTGCAAGGCATTGTCAACTAATATTATGCATAACTGCCACATGCTTGTTGCTGGATCTAGTGTTTGTGCCAGAGAGGTGAAAACAGGCAGTCTCCGATGCACAGGAATATCTTGAACAGCAGAAGTAAACACTCGAAAAATTCCAGCGGAAACGTTTAATCGATGCACCTCTCCCTTGCTGATTTTCGCCAACGCTGGAATAATATTGACTACGGTCTGTTGAATAAGCTGAGTACTGTATGCATCGTCCTGACGGAGGATAGAATTTCCCATGAATGTGAATAAACTCATTATGCCGTGTAGAACTTGCTCCTAGTGAAATCAAATGAGAAAAATCATTAATGTTTTGAGCTGAGCTCTAAATAAATAAATAGTAAAATATTTTCATTACATGATAACGACTAGCTGCGTAGTTCAACAAAATCAAAGCGTGATGATGCGTTTGAGGATTTCTTGAGCATCTCAAGCAATCAATCACTGTTTGGACGTCAAAAGTAACGAAGTCTAAGCGAAAATATCCATCATTAAACTTTGGACTTGTGTATATCGATATAACATTCCTTTGTCTCTATTAATATTTTACCTTTTGTTTCTTCCACACTAAGAGTGTCATCTTCCTGACAGCATATGGTAAGCGATGTCAAAACAAGCTGTTTAAGATATTCCACAGGTATCTGTTCTTCCAATGCAATGCATCTATGTAATACATCAAGAAAATTAGAACTTTCCACAATTTCTCAAATTTCACATAATATACTTTTTCAAAATTTTGAAAAGTGGAGAAATGAGTTTTGTTTTGTTTTTGAGTTGTTGTTTGCCCTGGACGAATTCCAAAATAACTTCCGCTCGAGTCACCCATTCATCGTGTGGTAGTTTAGGAGTTTTAGAATTCTTCAAAACTGCTTGACGCTTTTCCAATTCTAAACACTTGGTAAGTTCATTTGCAACAATAGTCGCATCTAGTGCCCATTTCCGAACACATCGCAGTACAGAGACTTTTATCTGTAGGATTAACAGATTGCAACTTCAAATTAACAGCACAAAATACAACAGTACAAATTCACTAATTTTAATGTACCTCGGGAAATTGGCAGGAAAGTGTCTTCTCCATCAAAATATGGAATATTTTCCTTTTCTCTACTGCACTATAGGCATCGAAGGCAGCTTTATCAATTTGTTTCAGTACCACACGTGCAGCATCTTGGACAACAAGAACGTCATTCAATAAGTTCTCATTAAATGACCCATCGTAGGAAGACAACAATTTCAACAAGTATTTGGGAGACGGATGGACATTTAACAATGCTTTTGCACTAGAATACACCTCCTTAAAAACCTAAGAAAGCATTATAAAGTTGGTTTAAAATTTGAAATTCTGATCAGGCTATCCATGACACAAACCTGCCCGGATATAGATGTACACAAATTAAGAAGTCCAATCTTTTTTCCTTCCGCTACATCTTCTCGTTTCAAAGACGCAATAATTTCAGTTTTTATAGGGCCTGAATTATCTGTAAGGACATGTGCCATGGCAGTCACGGTTTGGCTAAAAAACAATATGTACACCCGTCAGTAAAAATATTAAATTATCGAAACAACAAATATGCATAACCTTACTTAGGATCTGTTTTAATTTCATTTTCATATTGAAGAAGATCGTCCAGAAAAAATCGAATCACATCTTGTTCACTCAGTTTGTTTCTGACTGATCTTAAGCAGTCCAATCCTGAAGATCGGACACGAATTGACTCATGTGAAAGACAAAGGGTCAGCAGGACTTCCACCAATTCCCATGCGGTACAAATGCCAACTGCTGTGGATGAATCGCCTTTATTCTTATTGCTCCGCATACTTTTTCGAGTTGTACGGGCTTGGGTTTCGTCAGAACTAATGTCTGGTTTAGATAATCCTTCCATTCTGTCCAACTTCTTGACAAAAGATGTTGTGAACTGAATAGCACGAATAAGAAAAAACTCATTGTTTTCACTATCAGATTCCGCAGAGAGCCGCAAAGCGTAAATCCAAAATCCATACAGCTCGGGTGACGTACCGAAGCACAGCTATGCGGAAAAAGTTACTTCGTTGAGGGTAATTTCGCAGTTGGACATTTAGAAGTTTGCGTTACCTTTAAGTACGTCTGTAAAAATTTCATCCCAGCTTCGCGATTTTCAATTTGTTCACAACTTTTCCATATAAATTTTGATACTGTAAGCAGTTGATCAAAATCCTTGCAGGGGATTTTACAAAGGGTTGTTAGAACCAGCTCAAAACTCAACTGGTGTTTGTGTTCTGCTAGTTTGATGCACTTGTAAAAATTCTCCTCTGTCGTTGGAAAAGTGGTACACCGCGTGCAGATCATCTGTGACCGACACAAAGTTTCAACATATTTACTTACAGTATTCATTTACCCAACAACTAGAAATTTCACCTTTTCGGCAGCAGGAAGTAATTTTGTGAACACATCTTCAGATGGTAACAAAATGCATGCTAGAGTTGCTTGCGTAGCAGTTTCCAACTTGGAGAAAAGATCAGGCTTATAGCTATCGTCCATCATAGAGATCAAGAGATATGACGTCTTGCATAGTTCTTGAAATGTCACGCTTTCTTGCTCGATGACTAAAACAGCAAATAACTTTTGTAAAACGAATAAATAAAGGAGCATAAATATATTTATATATTATTTACTGGGATTGTACTGCTGCAGAAACACATTTTTCCTAGCAAACGGAGTTCTCAAAATCGTTTTTGTCAGCTTCATCTGTTTGCCATTGCGAGGAAATAAAAATGGCACAAGGATTACCATTATCTGTTTGATGGGATATAAAAAATACAATTTTCAATTAACAAAATTCAATTGTATTCATGGTCATACGAAATATAAATAATCACCTCTTTCAGAAGACTGGAGCCTTCATTAAGCTGTGCAATTGCGCATAATTTTTGTAAAGAAAACTTGTTAGACTTTAATGACACGTTCTTCTTTAATGTTGTTACAACTCCTGTTACGAGAGAACGAGCCGAAAAAATCATGAGTAGTTTATCCAACTTGGTTTTCCATAAAGCTAATAACACGTCGGCGTCATCGTCAGCAAACCTGGGTACCAATGTAACCGCTATTCGGTTCTTATCAGGAATCATGGCTTTGGTTGTTGAAATTTTAAACTTCTTTTTTGTATCCGATTTCAAATGCGTTCCATATACCGCTTTTTGAATAAGGTTTTTAACTGCCTTCGATCTAACCAACGAGTTCGAGTGATCAGACAAAGTACTGCAATCTTTGACTCCTTTGTATTTGGTTAAATCTGTAGCCAAACTTCGATCTCTTTCTGCTGCCATTTCGAATTCCAGAGGGTACCGTCTCTCGAACCCTGTAAGGAATATCCTTGCTTCACGTTTATTTGACCGGTCTTTGCGATAACCCAGATATGCTTGTCTGAAATTACAATTAAATTGACACACTTAATTACTATAAATATAGTAAAATTAACAAGTACCGTAATATTTCCGTTCTTGCTTCAAGGCCTAGCTCTATCTCATTTACTAAATTAAAAATCTTTTTCGGTGATAAAAGTTTGTCTTGGTCAATGTTGTACAAAATTAGTTTTGTGGCCAAGTTGGACACATCCCAATTTTGCGAAACTTTTGAAATATCCTTTAAGGCATTGCTAAATGTTGTAGGATTGTTGAACTCCCATTTGCGATTTAAAAAGTCAATCATCAAGTTCAGTAACAAAAACGTCTCGGTCATTTGAACAGTTCCTCGATTCTAATGTAATAATAAACAGGTTCAAGTTAAAATATTTCGAGACATTACTTCACCACACCACAAATAAAAATTACTTACCACGATAATAAGCTTAAAAATCTGTTTTAATCCCGAGCCGACAACATCCGTCATTCCAGAAATTTCACGACAGCACACAGCAAGCATTGCCATTATAACATACGCCATCGAGTAGATTTCTTCATTATTTTTCAAACTCTGATATGCGTCATTCACTCGTATGGTTTTCAAAAGTTCAAAAATTCTGTTCAAAATATTCAGCCCGATGAATTTTTGGTTCTGAACTCTTTTTGGATTTGCAATTAAATCATGTTTTAGCTTGTTCAAAATCCCTACAATAGTTGACGCCATGAACCCTATAAATATTCTCAAGTTTTCTGGGTGTTTTCTGTGAACCTAAAAAGTTTAAATGTACGTTAATGTTAATATTAATAACTACAAGTTTTTAAAGCTAACTTACATGCATGATTTCGTTAAATGTGGAAAACATCCACAAGATAAACTTCGAATTTGAATTATCAAATAGCACTGCCTTTCGAAGTGATGCTCCACTATTCTTACACGGTAATAGCCATTCCCATTCTTGATTCACTTGAAATTTTTCAATCTCCAGAACCTTTTTCGAACATGAAACAAATATGATAAATTAGTCAGGAGTCATCATTCAGACACCGAGTTGAAAACCTAATGCATTTTACTCGCCTGTACAATCATGATAAATGTTTTCGTGTCGTAATATGGCAGCACACACTGGAGGATTCCACCCACATTAAAACGCTCAATATGAAACCTGCATTCACAAAAAATTAGTATTAACTACCATAAAGAACTAAAACAAACTGTGACCTCAACTTGAGCATAAAATTTACCTGTACACCAACCACTCCAAACACTTTAATGATGCCTTGAGCATTATATATGGATGCAAGGCAAGTAAAAACTTGTTGATGGTCTGATTCAGCTTTTCATTTTCTACACCATCCTCCATAACTCGTTCCAACTTTTTAGAACTTTCCCCAAACAAAACTGATTCTGCATAGGGTTGGAATAGATCACGGTTAATCCCCAACAACTCAGCCAGTCCATCTTGACCTAGTACCGATTAATAATAAACATTAAATATTGTACCCCTCAAATACACCATACAATGGTTATATAGAGATAGTAATGCCCACTTACCAATTTGATAAAATGTCTCTCGATCATACTTTGCAGCGTCTTGTGGTCTAAAAATTATAGAGCTCTTTCTCCTTTCTGGAACTAAAAGAGAAGACGAGGGTGCAGCTAATGCAGCTAATTGACGCTTTAAAGATGTGCTCATTGTAGGGCTTTTTCAAATTTAATTTAGTCTCTTCCAGGCTCCACACCTGGAAGTTCAAACCTTTCAATTAATTTGGAATAAATTCCTTATCCACTCGTCGAGTCCAAGTGAGAAAACCAAAACTTGTACAACCGTTTAGAAATATTTAAGGTATTACTTAAGATCACCGCACATGTTGGAGTGGCTCAAACTTCCCACCCTTCATAAAAACCATCCCGGGAATCAACCAGAAGATTGGCCGAACGAAACTGTATAAAAAAGCAAAACATAAATAAAAAGTTGCTTTGAAAATTAGTCTTGATTTTTTCGACATTCAGAGGTGAAGGTGGAGGTAGAGGGGGTGGAGGCAGCATGTTTAGTAATCCTGGAGATCTTCCTCCATCAACTAACGAGTCGGAACGCAAGTTGATTATTGAAACAGCGTCAAAGCAAACTAGCGAGTACAATAATCCTTGTATAAAGGTTCTATTCATTTATTATCATTTATTGTTAAATGTGAAGTGATAATACCTATAATGTTCATGTTTAAGTTATTATTATAGGAACAAAAATTATCGTACAAATGTCTTTCGGATAACAATTACAACAAGGACAAATGTTCCGCTTCTTTCGCAAACTATACGGCTTGTCAAGAATTTTGGGTAAGGATATCAGTTATTTAATTGTCCTAGATTATGGATATTGATGAATAGTCGTCCACCAGACTAATAGTCCTACTGTTCAGTAATTGTTAGGGTGGGATGTCTCATCCTTGTCTTCCGTTAAATGTTCAGTTTTGTGATTTTGGTATTTGGGTTTGTTTTCCGAGTACATAAAACAGTTTTTTACTCTCCTATTTTGGGATTCTAGAAAAAAATACAAGCATACCGAAGATCAGAAGGCATCAGACCATATCTTCCGAGACCGGAAGACCGTGTGAGGATAAAGCAAGAGTACATGGAAAGACGCCATAGTAAATCCACTCCGACTACACCAGGTCATAGTAATAGTTAAGCATAAAAACATATATTTACAGTAATTATTAGAATTAGGGTAAAATGTACCAAAGTAAACCTGTCACCGGCGAGCGTACGTGTGCGTGGATGAAACGAATATTCGGCACATGTGCGATGCTTGAATTCTAAGGTTGAATTTATATCCTAGTCAATAGTCTCATGTCATGAATAATAAGACGGATACAAATTATATCTTTTGATCATATTCTTTATCGCAAGTAGCTTTTTGCCTTGCAAATTATGGATAGAAATCATTGCATTGTCCATGCATATCTAATCGTAAGTATCGTGGCTCCTGGTATGATAAGGCTATTAGGAAATGAATTTAACATTGAAATACGCATTGATATAATTGTTTATTTATTGAAAATGTTATTCTCAAGGTGCTTGATGGCTTAATTATAATTTTTGACCTTCAGTCATTCTTCGGTACAAAACTTCTTAAACAATGCGATTCGCATTGTACCAACTTATTAACTACACGAAACTGTAACAATATTGAAATGGTCTATATTTACATAAAAAGTGCCAACTATAATATTATCGCATACCACAAATACGAATCATACTTTCTCTTCATTAATCTATACTAATGACTGCTGACCTATAGTATCTCATAGTCATATTTGCAAACATTCCTAATTTAACACATTTCTGTTAATCATTAAACTAAATTCACACAAACTGTGACTGTCAGAAATTTACAAAAATCAAGGTAGAATAAGACTACAGAACATTATATACATAAATCCTAATAATAAGATGCCAAAATGATGTCTTCATGTATTGCCTCAAAATTACGATTGATTCCACTGCACTACCCAACAACTATACTGTAGTATAATAATATCTATACCGGTTAAACCTAAATACAACGGATAATGTTAAAATGTGTCACTTATTCTTGCATTCATTTACAAGTCAGACTGTGAGGTTGGAAATTTACAAGGTCAGTAAAGTTTATGATGTGAGTTAATTTGTCCTAATTCAGAACAAATGCAAGGATTATTATTAGAAATATAAAACTAGTTAAACTATACATTTTTAGTAATCACCGAATTCTGAATTTTATAATTTTTTAAATTCATTGTCGTCGTATTATTAATTTTTATGATCCTTGCACAAGCGTATGTAACTTCTTCAGTCGTCTAATTTGAATTTTCCAACTTGGGTATTATTAATTAAGTAGTATTTGACATAAATGCTCTAAATTGAGATTGTTTCTCGAGTAGCTCTGTGCTGTGGGTCGTAGTTTTTTATGAGCCATCATTTTCTATTGCTATAGTATTAATAGACATGAAAAACCGTTATACTATTGCCTGTTTCATAATTAAGTAGTCGGCCGCTTAAATTTAAAAGTGAGGCCAAAGTAGGTTTTTTTGCGTGGAACGAAACAGGATTGGTTTAAATTGAGTCACATGCTCACTTTTAAATTTAGGCGGCCGACTACTTAATTATGAAACAGGCAATAACTAACTACAAATTCTAACTGTGATTAGTCTGATTAGACACGTTATTTACTACAGGGGTTAGAGGTCAGGTCAGGGGGTGACATGGCAGTGTCTTCTTAGCCCCTGTAGTCTATAATGAATTGAAATATAAAATATTATGGAAAATTCAAGGGCTACGTGCCTTAATATAGATGGTCACAACCAGTAGTAGGGCAGCACCATTAGTTATGTATTAATTTGCATTACATTTCTAGAGACATTAACATTCCTATTAGAGGTCATTCTTTACAAAACGGTTTATAGTACCCTGATTTGAGAGCTCATTTTGTAGATTGTTTTGTCTATAAGTTTATTATATAAGATATACTAGTTGAGAATAGTATTAATATTACTTTCGAGTTGTTGCTTATTCGGTGAAAATTATATAAGTCAAGGAAAATCATATAGAATTTTGTACCTGCGTTAGAAGTAATTTGGCTGCTGGGATAATTTCTTTTAACGTTAGTTCGAGATTCCTCGGTAGTTGAACAGTTTGTTTAGGTCCGTCTGCAGTAACATTTTCATTTCAGTAGACGACAGCTCAAATTTCAAATTTCTTTAACTTCATTTTACTGAGTTTTACAATCCCATTAATCTCGTTTACTTATACTTATACATTCTCGTTTTATTACTATTAAGAGGTATGTTAAAATATGTTGTGTTAACGACTTTTTACCACCATTGCTTGGACTTGAGTAGAGATTATATACATAATCTAGCACACTTAAGTTGTGCAGTATCTGTAGTATGCAGTTTGAAAACAATATGAACATCATCCCTACCATTAATGAATTTAATATTTATTTGGCATGCCCAAATCGAGACTGGGACTGGGTAGACTGGACGAAATTTGATACAAATTGCCAACGATCGGTATGGTACCAGGTGTTCCAAGTAGAAAGATAAGCGTATTGGTAAAATGCAGTTAATGTTTGCAGAGTTATATCTTCATTGACAGTCGAGTCCATTTGTTGAGCATTGATCTCTACACTCAAGACATTTTCTTTGATGATGCACATTATTCCGTTTCTCAAAACGTTCAATTCAAATTTCAACCTCGACTGAATTTGTAACAGCCCAAGTGGCCAGCAGAATAACTTTCTCCGTGTGCTATGTATCACTGGAGTCCCCCGCTGTAAATAATTAATTGCATAAAATGAGTTACTGAATTCAATGTATGCTTCAATAATTCATTCCCAAAAAAACCAACCGGAAGATTCAGACTCAGATGAACAAGAAACCGAAGACGCTATTCGAACTTCGACCGGAAGTGAGCCTCTTCTTCTGCCAGGCCAATACACATCCTGGTTGTCCCCAGCCATTGCACAAGTTTCGAATCGCTCAATTAGCAAAGGTGTTTTCCAGGAGACGGGGGGTTTAGATTGAGCAGCAGCAAACAGCTCGGGACCACCAGAACTCCGCCTTTTCATCGAAATTGCACTATCATCTTCACTGTAGTGAAAAAATTGCATCCACTTCAAGGCAACCTGAGAGTCTGAAATTGGATCCAAAGCTTAAAAATTTTTCTAAATGACATGCACTATTACATGTAGTCTTGACATGCACTATGTATTACCAGAAGACGCTTCTGTGGAAGTTGGAAGTGAACCACGTCTGCCTGTCCGTGAATTGGTCTGCTTGGACTTGGTTTGTGCCAATGGTCGTAGCATACCTATAAAGTTAAATAGCAAACTGCAATACTCCAGTAGCAATCAGGCAGTTAATATTTTAATACTTTGACGAAGTAGTTCCAAAGGTACAGACCCTCGCCTAAACTGTCCTTGAGACGCATCCGTGAATGGAGGTGAATTGTCAAAATTGATATTGTCGAAACCGCAGTGGGAGTGGTACTGCGTTGGATCAGAACGTCTGTCTTGTGCCCCTCTGCTTCCGGGCAATGGTCCAGTTGTTGGTGCAGAGCCACGGCGTATTTGAAGTCTTGCTCCAACCACTCCCTAGAAAATTCAGAATGAAATTAAATATTGGGAAAGATAGTAATGAGTTTGTATCATTCGAATTGTAAGAACCTGATGGGTTTGTTGGCTGAAACGTAGATCCCATTTCCCACAATATGGTGGGCTATGATCTTCGAGATCCATTTCACAGGAATGATTTTCATCAGGTCCTTCCTCGGTCAAACTTTTCCATACTCGGTTGTTCCGCCACATTAGCAGTGTGGCCAAGCGGTTATTGCTTGAGGTTGTGGATGTTGCCACCGTGGATGTGTGGATATTAGAACCCGTGTGAGAAATTTCTCCAGTTGAAGAGGAATTTAAAAATGAGTCCTCATCTCCAGAAAATATTGAAGCAGTTGGATTGAAATTCTCTTTATCGGATAAAGGGTCCGTCTGTGTGTAGCTGTCATAAGTGGAGGTGGTTCCACTCCCAATGCCTCCGGTTTGTTTGGCTTGTGATGAGTTTTTGAAGTCAATTTCACCGCACCTAAGCTTTTCGTAATCTTTATTCTCGATATTAGATTCCTCAAGATTATTTCCACTTAAGTGAATTCCATCAAAATTGCTATTAACTCGTCCCCCGAAATTATCCTCTTCTTCTTCTTCGTCATCATCATCACAGTCTTCATCCTCGTCATATAAGGACGAGTTTCTATCTCTTGAGCCCACGTCAAAAATGTTTACTTCTGCCTGAGCATTGCCTGAATCTGAGCCTTCATCTTTATTGCTTTGGTTAGAATTGCCCATGTCAGACTCCAATTCAAAGATGCATGAGCCACTTTCTCTTCTGGGTGGTTCTCCGTCGTTATCGTCAGATACGGGGGGAAATTGTTTTACAAAAATTTCCAATGGACTTGCCTCCGCTGAACTTCCACCGCTTTGTCTGTCGCACTCTTCACTGATGACTTCACAACATTGCATCAATCCTTCGTTACTGCTTCCCCCACTCAATCTTCCCCCTCCAGACCCTTCCTCGCCAATCTCTGGGCTTTTATTTTTATGCCTGTGTTGCGATATGATGCTTGATGAAGCGACAGCAGTGGGACTTAAAGCTGCAGCGGCGGATAAGAATCGAGGTCGGTTAAAATTTCCACCACCTTCGGCATGAACACTCACAACTGGGCATGTTTGTTGTCGTATGAGATGTCGACCTGAACAGGAATTTGAAAATAAAAATGATATCAATATCAAAAACGAACGAACTCACGTTGTTCATCCACTTCAATGCTATGCTGCAGAGTGACATGTGCGACACTTGGTGACATGGATAGAATGCTTGTCGAAGGACACAGTTCATCCAAGTCGGTTGCTTCGAGGGTAGATCGTCGTGGGCTGCTGGAGCTGCGACTCCCCGGTTCTGGAAGACTATATGTGAAATCTAACATTTCATCTACAGTGGAAGTGCTGCTACAACTGCTTTTTTCTCCATGGGTCAATCTACCCGGAGAAATGGGTAAATCTGGAGGACTTGCAGATTCTGCACGGGGGGACGTTGCAGAATTCGGATCAATCTCAGTTTTCCCACTTAATCGTTGCAAGTGGAGAATTGTTTTCGAAGGTAAAGCTCGGCCGGGTAATAAGTTACCACTGGGTAAGCTCTCGCGTCTGATTACTGTGCGTCCCACCATTCGGGAGGTTGTCACAACTTCACCAATGTTTAAATTACTGCTACTCAAACCCCCTGACATCAAGCCACCCATTGTGCTGAGCAACTGGGCTGATGGTACCGGGATGCCCATGAGTCCAGTAGCGATGGAATGTCTTCTTCGATCTGGTCGTGGAATCCCCAAAAATTCTCTTTCTTCACTTTCTGGTTTCGACAGCTCATCATCCTCGTTCTCATCGCTTTGTTCAGAGTCACTAGCGGCAGTGATTCGTGTGTCAATGTCAATATCAAAGCGAACAGAGCGACCAGCATGACTCGTTGTTCTTTCGCGAGCTTCCTTCCTAGCTGCTTTTGCGGCAATTTTTGCTACGTTGACATTCAGCGATTCTGACTCGTCAATGCTGTGATGAGGTATCATTTCGGTTTCTTCCGGGTCCGAGGTTTCCGTATTCGTATCATTTGATTCCTCGTCAGTCAACAGTTGCTGCCACTTCAGCCTATTCCATTGGAGATGCTCGCTCATTTTTGTGGATAACTTTGTATTCAGCATACGTTGCCATTCTTTGAATAAGGGTTCTACTACGTAATCCAAAAAGCCTGTACGTAAACAAAATAATGGAATCATCAGATCACAGAAAATCATAAACAAAACTCTTTGTACATCTTTCCACTTTATCGTTGTTATCATTGTTCCATTACATTGTTATTATTGAAATTGAAGGGGAAGGCACTTACCAGTCTGAATTCTTGGGACGGAGGTCGAGTATCTGTCACAAAGCCTGCAATATGACCAAATGACATTTACACTAGACGAACATGTATGTACCTTGTGATTTGTGATGAAGCATATGCGAAGCTGAAGTATATGCGAATAATGACAACCTTGCTGCTAACCCGAACGACGCGATTGGAATTCGGACATGTCTGACTGAACCTGTTATTAGTATTGAAGCCAGTTGCACTTTTATTTTTTTACGTCGAAATTCGACGGTCGAATGCCCAACCAGTATCAACCGATTACTTATTGTACAGATAATTGTGTGGATAGGCGGCAATCGTTCTTCATTTTTGTAAAAAATTGGGAATAAAATACTAAAAAAGTTATTTTCTTACATTTGCTTATTTTCACAACTGTTGACTGTTACTCATTATGGAGCATTGCGACCAAGAAGATGATATAAAAATTGTGGAAGATGAAGCAAATTTTGATGAGGTTCTACTAGAAGACGGAGACGACAAAGTAAGTATCAATTACTGTACTACATATATTTAGCTGTTAACATCGTGTAATCGAATGTAATTTAGACATTAGTATACAACCATTCTAGGGCGATATTAGTGATTGGACGTTGGAGAACATTTTGTTGGAGGTTGAGGAAATTCGTTTGGATAACATTAACGCCACCAAACCGGCAATGCGTCATACCGTTATCAAATCTGACCTCTTAGATATTTTATAATATTTTGCTATAGATATGCAATGTATGCGAACGAACATTCCGGTCAAAAAACGCTTTATATCTGCACAAATCTCGGAGTACTCACATGGGATTGGATTGACAACAATGGGAAAGTGAATACAGATCAAAGAGTTTTTGTGCATGTCGGTCATAGGTGAACGTGTGATCAAGTTGACAAAATTTCGAGCTAAATACATGTTAGGAAAATACTGCGGAATTTCTCAGATGGTCTGTATTCCATGGGTCAAGAAAGGAACTGATGAAATTGTGAAAATTTCAATTTCAATGACAGACATGGCCAATGAAAAGAAATACGCCGTTGTACTCTGGAAAACATTCCTACGAGAGTTTAAAAAGGATGAAATGGATAGAAAGTGGGAAGAAATTTGTGGCAGTGCAAGAATAGAATATGAAAACGGGTTGGAAATGAAGCCAAGTATGGCATTTTCCCTTGGATTATACAGAGTAGGAACATTTGCAACCAGCCATGCAGGTCAAATGGTTTACGCGAAAATATTATGACTCTGTTAAAATATTGGCATCAAATGAGTCCGAATTCCGTTTGGCCGAACATGGGGGTTTTCTCAAACTGAAACATAATTCTTTTTTACCAATGATGCCACTTGTTACTCAGAAATATGTTGAGAAACATGGGACAGATTTTGTCATGTAGGTGCTAAATATATATTCAAACAATGCTGTAGAAAATAAAGTAATCGTTATTGTAAAGGCTTACAAGTGTATACACATTACTTACGATGTGACAGGTAGATTAAGCTGCAAAACCAGAACAAAAATTGATTAACGTTTTATGAAATGCCAAACCCGGAAATTCCACATGTTAGAGAAATTTATTGTTCGGAGTAAACTAGATAGGGAGAACCAGGAAGTGGTACTCGATGGATTGCGACAAATAGTATCAAATAATATTTTCTAGAATAGGATGTATGACAGCCACATTTTGGCATTTGTCATCGATTGGACACGAGGACAATTTGTCTATTTCAATTATTATGCCTAGACCAAGTAAAACACATTACCTGCCGCTCATAGTCTCCTTGTCGGAAGAACTCTTCACAAACTTTCATGCTCCACTTTCTCGAGATTTCCCAGGGTCTACAAGGGTTGCATATGTCTGCACATTTCAGGGCGATTTGCAAAACGAAATGACGAACATCGGGTGAATTCATATCCAAAGTGCTCGTGTCAAGATATTGCTAGGAATAGAGTGCAAGCGCACATATTAACTTCATATTCAAAACGTTAGTCTTCTTTTCTTGCGGAGCACTCATGCGAGTACTTATGCTTACCTTGAGTCGATCCAAAAATTCTTTCTGACGGGTAATATCTGTTGCCAAAACTAATTCTCGAATCCTGAATATAATGATCATACTATTACGGGTAACTTATACAAATAAGACATGATTAGTGGATTGGAGGTGGTTCTGTCTGTACATTATTTACAAGGAACAGTTCTCAACTTGTTCCCGTTACCACAGGAGAAGGCCTTTCACCATAAACAAACCCCTTCAATATTTGGTCACATTACGGTATTTTATGTCCCCGTCAAACTTCAGTTTGAATTAATTATTGTTGAATTGTTTCTTCAGGTCCAGGTAAAAATCCATTCTTTGAGAAGTTCAGTTTCTTTTTCATGCTTTTACAGTTTCCGAGAATGGATTCGTTTTGAAATACGCATTCCCAAAATTCGTGATGTCATCAAAAATATCAGTGCATGTTTTTAAATGATTTGATTATAATAGGAAGAGCGAGTTAAACCAAGATCATTAAATAGGTTTCTTACAATACGATTTTGTGAGATGAATCGAAAATATTGTGATGCGCATTTGTCGCCATTGTGTGATGCTCTTGAAAATGTTTGTGAACTTTTAGTGGATCTCGAAACAGCCCTTTGATTACACGAATGTGCTTATACGAGTAGAAGTTTATGTCCGTACCCTCTCCAAAACCAAAATATACTACTCTTCTATATTTGCACCACGGCTTCACAAATACTAAAATGCAGTACACACCCTCATTAAAACAGTTATCCGACTTCCATGTTTCATTAAAAAATAATATAATGGATTCTCCGATCTTCCCACTGTACAAAATTATGCGTATTTGCTCCTTTATACTCATCACAATATGTATGTGCAAATGTGACCGTTATGGTCCACGCACTACCACCTGTTCATCTATTACATAATATGTTTTCCATTCCTTTGCCTTCCATTTTCAACTTCATCCTTTCATCTGCTAATTTTTC
>JAQIWQ010000130.1:0-24947 GCA_034695825.1 Folsomia inoculata | reverse complement strand
GTCCTTGAAGCTGGGGGTCCAGTGATAAAATTTTCTTCCACAATTATTGGGCCTTGACTGGCTTCAGGTTGTTCCTGGGAATCCTGCATAGGAAGGTAGATAAAAGTGATCTATTAGTGATCCTGTTTATTTAGTGAATACTGACAAATTATTATACAACTTTAGTATGCACTTTTAACAAATGAATTAAATCCTATACCATTTTTTGCTTTTAGGAAGTTTCTTTCTCTCTGGTGTCAAGATTACGTCAATCGACTCCGCTCTTACTTTGTTCTAACACAAGAGTATTATTGTTTCTGAATGGATCACGATCACGAGTCCGACTAATGGTCTATACTACAGTACCTTGAGCAACGCAACACTGTCAATTATCTTATTCGCCGAGGGACAGATTTAGACACATTTCAATCCATCCAACAACTTTCGTCCATATTTCTTAAAGAACCAAGAGCCGGCCTACCTGCCATCCCATCACTGACTCTTAACACCCAACTTGACTGACCCCGACACAGGGCATACAACTTTTGTTTTATTTTATGAAACCTGTTGTGAGATTGTTGCCAAAATATTGCGGCTTCGCTTGCTTGCCTCCTTGCATGCGCCTGTTACACTGTGAATGTAATGTTACTTTTCTGCACTATTACTGAGGCCAGACCGTTCAGGTCAACTCTACCACTTGTATTCAAACGTAGAATAGATGCCTTCATAATTTGTCCTTACGAGTTAAGCTACACTGACACAGCATTGCACTGAAGGGTGAAGTAAACTTGTTGCATGGATTTTGTCCTGCTCTTTATACTGTTACTTAAACTCACGCAAGTTATAAATATGTCATTCTATTTCCATCCGATTAGATCATTACTATTTAAATAAGAATAGGGATCATTAGTTGACATTGTTTGCTAGCTATTATAGAAATGACTACGCTGATGTTGATCCTCCCTCCATCATCATCCCTGCCCACCCTACTACATATGCATTGCATATTCTGCAAAATGTTAAAAGCTCTTGCATAGTTTTGTAAGGCTGAGGCAGGGCAGGTGGTTGTTTGGTTTGGTTTGGTTATGATAGTTCTTGGTTAGGGACTTGGACTAGGGATATTTGGTTGGGATTGGATTGGAATATTGCAGTGGATTAGAACAACTTTCACTTTTCTGGTTTACTCACTTTAACAATGATATGACTTAAGAACAAGCCAAACCAAACCAATCTTGCCAACCCATGCGAAATACAATAAAAGATAGGTAGAGGAAGGACTTGCCATGCCAGTCTAGTTCATAGAAGTAGATTATATATAGTTATGGTGTGGTATAATCCTTAACATTTATCTAAACAATGTCGGTACTGCTTGTTATAGTAAAGGATAGTTGCTTATTTTTTTCTTTGAAGTCAATCTGCACTACTACTACCTACGTCTTACGTGTCATGCCATAACCTTCTTCCTACGCTGCTGATTTGATTATTATGCCTGCTTTCCTTGCAAGTCTAATCTACCTACTAGAAGATCTTCTTGATTTCAGATCATTATTTTGATGGATGCTTGGTTGGATGGATGATGAGCAGAGTGAAGATAAGTAAGAACTGTAGGTGTTTGTGTGTGATCCTCATTCATGATGTAATAGTTTATAATAGAAATAGAATGGACTGACGAAGCAATGCAAGCGAACCATTCATTTATCAGTGAACAACCTCATGCGATGCGAGGTAATTCCTCTGACTTTATATATAATTCAAACTCATTATGTCAAAAAATGATGGTGATGGTTGACATAATAATTATATTTGTTACTCAATAGAAATTATAAAACGTTACCAACCTCTTTACATGTCCCCATGATTTAATTTGCAGCCCTGTGATGAGGGACGATCGATGTGATGTGTAATAAAATCACGGATGAGACGAGACGTGACACTGCCAATGAGCGAAATGTCTAATGGTTACAGGCCAACGCGTCACTTTCGACACCTTTCCCTTCAACGTCAATAGATCAGAAAATCAGAATACTTGTTCCCAATATTACTCCAGTCCAGTCCTTCCTTCAACAAACCATTGTCCAGCAAGGTGTTGAGATTGTAACTTCAAACGGTATACAAAACTGGTAAAAAATCTGACACTTTATATTGCTAAAATGTCGCACGAATGCACTAATGGAATGGTTGATATTGTATTTAAACGCCTTTTATTTTCTAGTCGGTTTGGCTGTCGTCAACTTTATCGAGTCCAGTCCTTCCTTATGTGTTGTCTTTGTCCGAAAGTTTTGCAAGTTTTTGGGTGGCTCTTCTCCGCGTTTAATATCGACCGAGTTGCTCTGAACTGATGGATATCAACAAGACCAATCACCTTCCTTTTTCATTATGAGCCAGAAAAACCCAATCGTGTTTTCATGAATGTATGCCCATTCTTCTGCCTAAATTCCCTGGATTGGATTGGATGGAGGAACCAAAAAGAGGGTTCTACAATTTTATTAATTGCCTTGTTCAACACTGACTGGGACTGGGGAAACGAATGAAATGAATTAATGTCCCTTCTCCCTCTGGAACAACTCAAGTCAGTTCAGTCACCTACTATAAGAATCGATCGGAATGTCGGGTACCTACTCTACTACGGATGGATAAATGTTTTGTTCTGTTTACTAAATATTCACTTACACGAGAATACGAATGAGCGTTTCAACTGATTATAATAATTATTTTCATGCTTTAGGAACACTACAGAAAGGCGGAACAGAAGAATTTAATTTAATCCTCCTTTCCTTCAGTTCAGAGGAAGAAATTAGGATTCACTTACTACTGAGTGCAGAGGAAACTAATCACTAATCACATGTGATAATTACTGCCAGTTGGTAATTAATTTACTGCTTCTAGCTGTGCAGTTATCGTATCGTTTGATTAATGATTATATTATTAGGCCAAAAGAGAACATCACATCACTTGGATTGGAATGAATGAATATAGCCAAAGTCAGCTAATATTGGTAATCACTTAATTTCAATATTTAGGCTTTGTAAATCAATTATGTTACTAGTTTGTAATCGTTATTTTAGTGCACAGAACACAGGGGGATATTTGCAAGTTAATGGAGTAGAGTTACTACAAGTTGCTGTTATATGTTCGTCCTGTGTAGCACATCGATCGAGTGTTGGTTGACTTCACTCTTAAAAGTTGGTTAATGTGAATGAATGAGACTGAAATTAAAGACTAAAAATAAGCGAGGTTTAGTCAATCAGGCAGGCAGGCAGGGGCTGTTGTGTGACCAAAAAATAGGAGGAGGCAATTCAGCACTACTGATGAAACTGAAGGAAATGAGCTAATAAAGTGGATGAACTAACAAGTTGTCGTCGTATAGTATCGGATGGTACGTTACTAGTGTCAGGCCAGAACAGGCAGTAGTGTTATAATGGTAGTGTTTGTGTATAATAACATGGGTAGGTTAACGTTAAATGTTTCGCCAATAATATATCAGGCAGTTCAGTACCAAACCAAGCCAAACCACTGCTTTTTTATGTGGCTCTCTCTCTTTACTATGAACAGGAGAGCTCGAGTTTAGTTTTTTTTAGAATTGAATCATCATGGTCGTATTTGGAATGATGGGAATGGAATGCTGAGGTAGGTAGGTGTAGGTAAGGTAGGTAATAAAGGATATGATGTGATGAATATGACGATGATACTGTAGTATATTGTCGTGTACTGTACTGTACTCGCTGTTTATGTAAAGCATTCAAGGAGCTGCATGAATGTTTTATTTTTAATGCAGCAACAGTGATACAAGAACGTGATCACTTACATTACACGCAGACCAGAGGCTACAGGTAAATTATACATGGCAGGATGCAGTGATTTAATGAGATTAGACAGGATATCAAGGCCTTTAATGAAAAAACAAGGAAAATGTATGTAGTTAGTTTGTCAGTACAGTAAGTTTAATGCGTGCAAAGGTGTCGTCGTAGTGTCCCTTGGTCGGTTCCTTCGTATACAAGCACTACCCTCATAAAAGAGTAATAGAGAGGGTATAGAGGTGCACTTTGTTATGTTTTATGAAAAATGTTTATTGTTTAGGTATTTAAAGTGTTAAGGAAAGGAAAAGTAAGTGACGACCCAGCCAGACGACTTAAGAAGAGAGGGCAATAGATGAGTCAGGTTGTTTTGCTCCCTCCTACACTTGCGAGCCTATTGTAGTCTAGCCCCCGCTATTATAAGGGACGTTCATGTTCATCTCATCTCTTGTATGGCTTTGGGTTGGTTTTGGTTACTTTTTTAAAAGGGAATTTAGAGGATAGATTCGTTTGTGGGTATTATATTAAAGGTTCAGCTACCCCCTCACTCTACCTATAACAAAATGAACCCATAACATAACCAACCACTGACTGGGTGAATTGGATTTTGAAGCCATGCCATACCACCGCGACCACCGATCGCATCGCAACAGCAAGCAGCAGCGTCGAACGGAGCGTGTGTAGAGAGAGAGAACAACCTGTTCTAAAAATAAACGAAAGTCGAGACTCGAATCGAGATCGAGTATAGTGAGCAACGCAAAACGCTTTACCAATGCAACTACCATGTCAAGTTTTTGTCCATGTCGAAACTCTTCAAGTCTCAAATTCTACTCCTTCCTTGCGATTCATGGGAAGAGATGCTGCATGGGCTTTAAACACTTGCTTCAAATGGCTTCATGGAAGAAATGTCTTTATCAATGATTTGTTTCGTCTAATGTGTAACGTGAGTACTAAATGACTAATCGTAGCTGATACGGTGTACAATTTGTAAAATGAGATTGGAAAAAGGAAGCAAGATTCATGAGCTGGGGTCTCAAATTCCCAGTTGTAAATATGTTTGCACTTTGCATTCTCCAGAACTGTGATAAGGATATTTGACATGATAAAATTTCTTTGCAGGGTGAAAATGTGGGAAAAGTCCAGTTAGGATATATTGGAGATTATATAATTTACGTCTTACTACTTAAGATAAGTAGATTAGAAGAAATATCCCTGTGTGCTTGCTTTGGTGTTTTTTGTGGTATCGAATGATTCGTAGCATTTTTACATACTGCACTTACACAAGGAATCTGTTTTCAATCCCATTTCTTTAAGTTGAAGTGTTCTCTAAATAGATGCGATAGAATTACAAAATAGGGTAGAATACTTACAGAACATAACATAACGCCATGTAATATGTAATGTTTGGTTGCAACACACAAAGCACCCTTTCGTTGTGGATTTTAACATTGTTGTTTGCATTGGGCTGGGCATCATCAAAGTTTTATTCTTAGAAGTGGTCATCACACTTTTTTATTAGATTTCATTCAATCCATCCATCCAGGGCTGAGTACACCCACCCCAGTTCAAAAATAGTTTTATAATCCTCTCGTTTCAGATATGCACATTGATGGTACCTTATTCAGATGTCTGCTTGATATGATAAAAGCAAGAAAAAGAAAAAAATGAATGATGTATAGATCTGCATGCGAATGCAAGTTCTTCGGATGATGATGCTGGGCTTTAGTTTAGTTTGGTGAGATGATGGATGCAAATGATGAAATATAAAAAGATGATATTTTTAACACTAAATTCATTCCCCTTTAATAACGGACATAAATGTTAATGTAGACATGAACAGCCACAACCACATCTAAAACGATAAGAAATTTTATTACGCATACATCAATCGACCTTCGTTTTAGTTATTATTACTGATGGATGTGATTCAATTTTTATGGATTTTTTTAGTCATCATGAAATGTAGTTTCAATTTGATGCGTTCCAGTGCTGTCGTGTGTAGTACGAATATGCTTACGTATTACGCCTTTTATTAATTTTATCATTAGTCATTCGCTATGAAATATGAGACTCATTTAATGAGTAATACTTGTTTATTACAACAGTCGACCGGTCTAATAATATTACTGACGGAAAAAGGTGTTGGATATTGATGTGGATTGAAGACCGTAATATGGATATCACGGTCGTAGTTGGAGAAACTAGAATGAAGTTATTATGCATGCATGATATTATGATTATGAATGATGAAACAAGATTTGCGTGGGTGTATTAACAGCACCAACTGTAATATCCACCTACACCCTGTGACTCTGAACTGAACTTATCACATAAGGCCAGACCAGACCAAATTGTGGCGTAGTGTGGAGTAGAAAAAGTTCTTTAATGCACAAGTGCTGCTGATGTGGATTGGATTGGATTATGTGGAGAAGGATCTGCTTTTACCATTTTTGGGTGTATTTTTTATACACCCAGAATAAATAAGCGAATCCTTCTGACAAACGAAGGAAAACGGCAAATGATGAGAATTCAGAATTCATGCATCCCTAAATCTCATCTCGTCATCACATCACGAGAATCATGTTTATGAATGAGGTAGCAGATATTTTCAGAAGAATTTGAATGCATATAATAAGGTAGATGGATGCCTTGTTTGTCGGGAGAGATGTATGCATGGAATACATTAATGAAGCTAAATGTAAAAGTGCAAATAAGAGGTGTTGTAGTAAAGAGAAGTAATAAGTTTACACATTGCGTCAATGAACGGATTAGATTATTGGTGGAAACGGTTCTTGTTTGTAAGTGCATTCCAGGACAGGAATCACTCTTTAACATTGTTGGTTTGACGCGGAATAAGGATGACCTGATGATGACATTCTCTAAAGGGAGATTTGTATGCGGGTTGAATGTGTCCGTTTTATTTTATATAAATCGTATTAAAGGGATCATTGTGGAAATTCAGACTTTACAATTATGTGGACAACTGAGAGCACAACACATCATTTTCATTATACATAACATAACGGATATGTCTAATAAATGATGAAACGGGAACAACAACCTACTATTGTATGTTCACGAAGGTATGTTATATGCTAAAATAAATATACAAATAGAATAAAAGTGGTTGTAATGAAAAGTAACACGTACCTGAAGTACTTATATTTAAGTTAAATAATTTAACTGGCTCGTTGAATGAACTAAAAATACAAACTGCAAACTCTAACTAACCAGACCAAGTTTATAGCTTCTGCGGAGCTAAACAGATATTAAATATAACTAAACAATTATTAAACTGGGACGAATTCTGCAGAGGTAGAAAATGGCAACGGTAGAAAATTTAGGAAATATTTCTCAACTTTAGCATTCAATTAGTCCTCAATTACGAATGTTGAAATACTTTCACATTTTATACTATCAAAGTAGTATTTATAAATTCTATGTATACTTCTAGCAGGTGACAATAACTAACGGAACTCTATAATTCAATATTTGGAACAATTTATATCAATTATCACGTATTCCATTCGTTGACTTAACCTGAATTTATAACTAAACGTCAAAGTACTATTAAATGCAACGCAACTACCTGCCACAAACGAACAGAAGAAGAGCAAACAAGGTGTAAGGTCAGAAATGTTAACTTTCTTTCCGTCAATGTATCGTCTTAAAAATTCGGATTGGAATTAATGCTAGAAATTAAAATTTAAAAAAATTAACGTCATTCTCTAAGAAAAGGCTTTGTTCTTCTAATTCTTCCCCTTAAACTCACACTAATTTGAGCTTGCGGCTCGGAGTCAGAGTCTTCTGCATAATCAGGTCGATTAGTGCTTCCTCGGGTTGGTCTTCGCCGCGAGGATGACGAAGGCTGTCAAAGCAAATAATGTCAAAGTTGTAAAAATTAAGTACACTTTCTAAATATCAACAATCGATTGTAAAGGTAAACCTTAGATTTCTTTTTTCGGGGTATCGTTTCGTGGTCATCATCATCTGTAACGTTCTGTTTTTGTCGGAGAGGCCGTCTTTGTTGTCGTTGCACAGCCTTCCTTTCCGTTCTTCCTCCTCGGCTCGTAACTTCATCCTCATCATCACTATCTTCACTATTTTCTTCATCTTCAGACTCGGACTCTTTTTCAGACTCACCATCTTCTCCCTCATCGTTTTCCTCCAGCACGTTCCTTATTGGAGCACGTTTAGCTTTGGTTCGTTGTGGTAGTGAATGACCAGAATTTCGAGTTGCATGCATCAGTCTGGATGAAGGGCCGGGTTGATTTGGATCTTCATCCTCCTCTTCATCGGACTGCTCCTCGTCCTCGCTTGAGGTTGTTGGATGCAACAATGGGGGTTGCGATGATTGGTGACTGCGTGTGTTTCTAGTTGGAGACGCAGTATGGGAGTTGACTTTTCTGCGTTTAAATCTACCATCATCATCTTCACTAACATCTTGTGATTCAGCATAACTTTTTGTTGGCTTCCCCTTATTTCTCGTTCCTGTCATTGAACAGAATAAAGGTAAAACAAACATAGTACATAAACTATGACTGTCATTGGCCTTCAATGAAATTATTCAATTACAACGATATAAATTGATTGACTTACCGTAGCGATAGTCATCAGAATCATCATATCGCCGTTTGTTCGTTTGTCTAGTTGAACGTCGAACACTGTTGTATTCTCCTTCATCAGATTCATTCTCGGACAACTGAAAATCGTCATCATTCGCTTTACCCAACACGGGCATGTTAACTTCATCATTACTATCTTCAAACTCAGCATCACTTTCTGGATCATCTTTAATTACAATTTTTTGTTTTCTTGGGCTAGCTCGTAATTTGTTTTTATGAACACCATCACTATCTTCTTCACTGTCTGGTTCGTTCTTAATTATAATTTTATGTTTTCTCGGGCTTGCTCGTAGTGGAGATTCTGCTGCCGCAACCTTGGGTTTGCTTCCTCTTTGTGGACTGGCTGGTGGATCATCACCTTCTTCAGAATCAAGACGAAGACGCTTTACTCTCCTTGGACGGCTCCCACTAGCACCTGAGCTCTCGGTGGAATTTCTCGAGGAACCTGTTCCGTTTCTACTTGGAGTCGTGGTAGTTCCTGTAGGACTAGGATGACCGTTCACTCTACTTCGACTTGTTGGACAGGAGTTAGACTGATGGCCATTAGTAAGGGAGGTCCTTCGTTTGTTACTTGGACGGGTTCTAAGTTCGCGGGATGGATTCCGCTGTTCTTGATCTTCATCAGACTCATCAGAATGATCTACATAGGGATGTTTCCCGGCAGTACTTCTTCGTGGATTCTTCCTAGGTGAAGAAGTCTTGCTGTTTGTCCCTCTTGTTGATGGAAGTGATTTTCCTCGTTTAATTGGTGATGATGGCACGGATTGAGTTTTTCTGCCTCGTGTTTTTCGTTTACTTAAGATAGGTTTAATTTGACACTCGTATAGGGATTGTAATCGACAGGTCATTGCATAGATCTATAAATATACCAAACCATTAAATTACGTCATCGGTCAACATTTTCGTGCCCTTCACTTACGGCAGAGCGTTCAGTGTTAAATTGCTTCGAGTTGGAGAATATGAGCATCATGTCCTTGTGAAAGGCTTGAACATTATCATAGTTCCTCCCCAATAAATCTTCCCGAATGGAACCCAAATCCACCGGAGTATCAATTTGTTGATAGTATTCTGGGTATCCTATAATGTCTACAGGTTCTCGGAATGGAACAGCATCTTTTTTATGCGAAATCTCGTTGAGAAGGTCCAGACATTGCTCTCTCCAATCTCGTTGATTTTCATCATCACTTTCTTCATGTCGCCCTCGAAGACGCATTTTTGTTGAGCTTGAACTATGCGACTGTGAAGTCTTGCTACCTTTTGAGCTAGAACTTTTCGGCGTTGATGATTTGTTCTGTTTTTTTGGTTCTGAAGCTTTTGTCGTTTGCTCATGCTTGCTTATTCTGTGGTAGATTGGATTTACGGAAGTTACATCAGGGTTCCTGCACACAAAATCAAATTAAACATTTTTTTGTGAATACAATAAGTGCTGAACTAAAACCAAATACTGCACATAACAATAAAAATAAAACTTACGACAAAATTTCTAAACAAACATCACGCAAAACGCGAGAATGTTTGACAATTTCTGATCCAGTTTGATTGTATTTTTCAGCATTCAAAGCAATGGCGATGAAATCAAACTTTAACGCGTCCATTCTGCGATAAAATCTGTTGTCCAGCCTTGCTTTAATCGTAGACAAATCAATTGGATACTCAATAGAGTATGCATAATCTGGATACTGATTAAGGTCCACAGGCGTTAAGAATGCCTCAGAGATTGCCAATCCCATCACTTGCTCTAACAAACTCGATAATTTTTGGCACTGCGCATCTTGATGCCCATGCGGTGGCCAATCTGTTGCAACCGGTTCGTACAGTCCTAATGTTAAATCTTCGGCAGATGCTGTTATTCCATCTTTCCCGTCCTCTGGAATTACAAAGTCGTCTGGAATGGTATGCATATCCCATGGGCTCATCACCTCTGGATCACCGTTGTCCCATTTTGCTATAAAATAGAGTTCAACGTCGTCAGTTTCAGTAGTCGTACATATTGGTCGAATATCCTATAATAGGTGCTCCGATGACTTTTAATTTAATCTACTCACCATTCCAGCATAAATAGTTGGAGGTGGGATATTCTGCACTATGTGGCTGATACTTGATCACCGTTCCCAACCACCATTCTCTTTCAATTAAACACCTGAACCTGTGAGCACCAAAAAATGTACATGAAGTCAGTTTTGTTTTGCATTCAATTTTGTTCGGAACAAATTGTCGCACAGGCTAAACAACGTCCAATCACTAACAAGCAAACACGTTTCGATAATTACAAGGAATTAATTATTCTTACCGGTCTCCTTCATTCCATTTGCGTCTAGTGGCTTTGTCGTACATATGGCGAAGAATTAAAAAGTCGACAACTGTAGCCACGTCATGGTATTTTACGTACAAATATTCATTTCGCATCAATTCTCCAGTTTGCCAATCGGTTCTTGCCAACTTCAGGATTGCAACTCGAGGAGGTTCGATCTCAAACCGTATTCCCACTACACGAACTGATACTTCCGGCTGTGATAAATGATCCAAAATTATATTCTCGAATGGAAGGAATATTATTTGTGCAACACTATTACCTCTAAATCAGGTTTAACCACATAAGGTAAACTCTTTTTCATTTTCTTAGGAATCTGGTACAGCTTTTTGTCTTCAACATACTTTATATAACATTCGTGGCCTTGTCTAAAGTACACCAGGTCATCTCCCAGTTGTGGAAAGTATGGACTCCTTTGGGGGTTAATTTCTGAGAGCCAGTCAGACGGCCCAAACTCTGGCGCTACTTCGTCCAACTGTCCGGTATAATCTACTTTCGCTTTCTGAAATACAAATAACACAATTTTATAAACTAGTTTAAGTGAAGTCTAAACAGTTGTAATGAAACGACCTACCGTTTTCCTAGGACGACTTTGTTTCTGGGCGGAAGGTTCATGTTTTATTGTAGCTGTGATTTCAGATGATGGACCAGCTCGTGGTTCAGTAGCACTACTTCCATGGCCAAGTTCAGATTCCGACCCTTCTTGTTCCTCTGGAGAAGAATTTGACTGAGTTCTTGTTGTTCTCGTTCGGCCTTCCCCCGTTGTGTTTCTGCGATTTTCTTGTTCTCGTTCCCTTCTGCGCTGAGACGCGCCCAGATTTCCACCCCAATCGGACTCGGACGACTCTGACTCAGAAGAACTTGATTCTGCATCGACTGTCGCTTCGGATGACGAATCCTCCAAGTCCAAGTTCTGAAAACCAAATTTTATTAGTAAATCTCACATGTCTGCAGGGAAAAATATAACTCTTTACTTCAATGTCACTTCCATGAGCATTTAGTATCCGTCTCACGTCGTATCTGACAGGCCTAGGTCTACGTCGATTGGTATTATTCTCGGCGTTGGCGTTGTTTACATCATTTAAAGTAACAACCCCTTCTCTCCTATTGGGAATTGGACGAAACCCACTACCAGCACCACGTACAGCCATCGGACGATACCCAATACCACGTCTAGCCGTCATAGTTGTCATAGGTCTACGAGACCCAGGTCGTACTTGGCTACTAGAAATTTCTTGCTGCGGGCGAGGATTTGGTCGGGCGACGCCTTCCAGCTGAGCAAAACTTTCTTCGTCATTGTGAATTTGTCTCCGTTCAGCTGCTTGCTATAAAAATCAATGGTCATTGTCAGTTCTTAGTGTTCTGGTATATCTGAACATTAATTATCTATTCACAAATAAAGTAACTAAACTTACGGCAGCTAAACGACGAATACGGCGTGAACGACCTTCCGGAGACTCAATGGGAGATCCTAACGCTGCTGGGATACCAATGGACGCACCACTGACTGGACATTTCGTGAGGTGCTCCATATACCAATTCTCTTCTGCTTCTAGTAGCCCTGCTCGTTTATTTTCAGAACATTTCAGCCATCCTTTGCTCATGGGCGGAACGATATAACTTTTTTTCTGAAACCCATAACAATCCGCTTGCCAATTTCCTCGTGATTCTCGAACACCTTGGAACATTAATTTGTATTTATTTGAACATAAAGCTTAGTTGATCTTAAAACACTGTTGATGACTAGTATTATTCAC
This sequence comes from Folsomia inoculata, assembly GCA_034695825.1. NCBI lineage: Eukaryota > Metazoa > Arthropoda > Collembola > Entomobryomorpha > Isotomidae > Folsomia > Folsomia inoculata. The sequence goes on along the minus strand of JAQIWQ010000130.1, from coordinate 12,481 downwards.
CTTCTATTTCCCCACTTCTACGCTGACCAACACCCCTATGCTCTCCACCATTTGGTTCACGGGTATCTAGAAAATTTATTAAAAAGACAAAGTTGAAATTATTTATTCATTCAAACCCTAAACCAATCTATAGACCTTTCAACAGCATAACTTACTGTTATCACCTTCGGCCTGTTCACCAAGACCCTGGGCTCTTGCCAACCGTTGAATCATTTCATCTATGTTTGATCTTGCAGGAAGTCCCTCGATTACTTCTTGGAATCCTCTATCAGATACAGCAACTTGTGGAATCAAATACTCGTCCCGCATATTTTCTCTACCAGGAACTAATCGTTGTAGATTTGCAGGGTATGGATTCCCTTCCATGTCGACCAGAAAAGGAGGTGGCATTAGATGAGGCGCAATTTGAGTTTGTTCGTCGAGAATTTCAATTGTGATTGCATCCCGACTGATAGGTCTGTAGTCGGTGTGGAAAAACATTTCGGGTGGAATTTTTTTGAATAGGGTGTTGTTCTTAGCATCCACTGATAAAATCATGAGATGTCCATGTGAATTGGTTGCGGCTATTGAAAATCCATCCGGTGACCATTTGCAATCAAACACTGCACCATGGCCTTGTCCTTCTAAGTCATTGTAGTATTCGTAAATTTTTCCAAACTGATCATTCGTGTTAGTTGTCCCGATGTCCCAGATTATAAGTTTCCCATCGTGACCAGCAGTACATACAATTCGTGGATTGATAGGATGAGGCTCAATGACAAAACCTTCTGCAGAGTGCTCCTTCAGGATACGGACAAGTTCTCCAGTTTTTGAGTTCCACACTCGTGTCATATAATCAGAAACGGCTGTGATTACTAAAGAATCATCCTTATTCCATCCAACCATTGTTACTCGTGGCCGCCGTTTCGGATCATCATAAACGACGGCAGGTCCCCTAAAAATGAAAACCCGTGGCTCCTACGTCATGTTCTCCAGCTTTTCGAAATAATATAATACCATACATACGTTAAAGTCTTTGAACAATGAAGGCGAATATATCGCCAACAAGCATTTTCGAAACGCCAAATCAGAGCTGTTCCATCCTTTGATCCAGAAACAAATCGAAGACCTTCATGTGCCCAAGAAATACTGTCGACTCTATCTGAATGATGCTCAACTTCCTGAAATCAAGCATGAAGTTTGTTAGTCTTATTCATATGCAAAAATTGCAAATGCAGGTGTATAGATTTCTTTAACTATGAACCACTAACCAAAATTCTTTCTGGACCTTCAGTCCCCAACATGTAGTAAACTCGGACGTGATTATCTGCGCTTCCTGCTGCCATAAATAATCCTCCTGAAGAAAATGCTGAGCAAATCATCTTCGCGTTTCCTGGTCTCATCCGCTCCATATATAGCGTTGGCTTTTGTCTGAAGGAAACGCAAAATACTAAATAAATACCTATCTGTATAAATAATTAAGTCAAGCTCTTACTGGAATAGAATTGGCTCTCCTGGTTCGTCGGAATAAGCCCAAAATGCACACGACCCATCTGATGATGTGGAAGCGAGATATCTAACATTTGAACGAGATCTTGACATTGGACAGAAAAAAATTGACGTCGTGTTTCCGCCCTGACCAATCAGTGTTGCAATAGGCCCTCCTGTACGAAGGCACCAAACCCTAATGGCCTTTTCCACACTTGCAACGGCTAACATGGTATTTTCTTGGTTCACAGTTAAGTCCACAATCTCTCCCGATGTGCCACGCAGACTGGAAATTAATCTGCCGTCTAATGCACTCCATATTTTAATTAGATGATCATCGGCTCCCTACAACAGAAATGTTCATTTAATTGTGTATTTTCACACAACGGAGAGTAAAATCGCATACCGTGAAAATATATTGACCGCTGATGTCGAATAGAACACAATATACGGCAGCTAAATGTCCTAAAGTAAAACATGAGATGCCCATTCTTTTATAGAACTCGGGATGGATGATGGAATAGCCAACCCCCGTCCCCAAAATAGGTCTTTCCGTGATGGCTTGTACTAAAAAACAATTAAAACACAAGACTTTGTTTTCATAAAACTGTCTCATTGGTCATTTAACTAATATTTCAGTTTTAATTACCAGGGTGTAAGGACCTCTTTTCTCCACGAAGAGATAACACATTATGCCCAGCTCTTTTAGACCAAGATAAGGCTGAACACTTTTTGTTCTTGAGCGCTCCAACCCCAAGAGGTTTGTTAATTAATGAATAAGTTGAGTATGACAAAAGACTTCGGGATGCTACTTGGTTGGAGGATAATTCCTTAGCGGTAATCGTCTTTACCAATTGTTCCAATAATTTTGGGAGATGATCTGGACCGATATGGTTGAATTTTGAGCTCTGATCAAACAGAAAGATAACATCATATGCATACGTTTTAATAGATTTATACATATTTCATCTGTATCATTTCATGGGTATCTATCTAACTATCCATGTATGGTGGAGTTCTCGTGATAGATTATTCATATTCCTAAATTAAATTACTCACCTCACCTAGTTAAATTACTCAACAATATAGAAAGAAACGATTTCATATGAAATCAACCAATTCAACATTACATTATCACAACTTTTGTTGTTAAAACAAGTTTCAAACCAGGAGGGAATTCCATTTCCATTCTCTAAACTCAACGTTTGAACAAAGAGCATAAGAAACATGACACGAAGCCCTATCTAACCAAGTCAATCCCATTGTCTGTACAATCATGGGAAGGTTTTTTCATAGCATTTTATTCCCCATCCAATAACAAGCCAAAACCTTGGCTTATGTATTTATACGTAAGGAAAGCTTCAGCCTTAACTACTACCTAACATACTGCATCGAGAGAATCGAGCGATCACCAACCTCAACCCAACAAACAGCTTCGTTAACAAAACTCTACCATTATCATTCCCATCCCATCCCAAGCCGTAGAAAGGGGTTATGGTATGGTGGTTCGTTTCGTTTGCGCAGAGCATTCAGACATGATATGATAACTCTCTCGCATACTTACTCAATCTTTCTTCCAGCATTATCTAGCCAAACATTGTTCCTAGCACCTTACCCCTGAGGTAATGATAGATAACTCGTTCCTTCAGTCTTTACAAATATGAAACCACACCCCACATAAACCAAACCCTGTCACATTCATGCACTCAAACCTTATCGTATTGACCATCTCCTATGACTAATTTAGTTCCACATTTAATGGACAAAAGTTACTCCCACTCCAAACACCCTGAATGTCCCCATCCACCCCACATCCTCCCTCATTCAGTGTTCCTACTCTTTTCATATTGACGCAAGCAATGCAACAAAGTGAGCGAGATGGGTTATGGTGTGGATGGATCGAGGTTCCCGTTGCCAAGCAGAACCCAACCTCTTAATAATAACCACCCAACCTCCCAACCCCCGATGAAACCTTCCCAGATTTTGAGCTGGTCCCTAAATTTATCCTTCAAAATTTCGAAATTTCGAAATTTGAAAATCCACCCTCACCCCTATAACCCCAATCATTTTCTAGTCTTGGATATCACAACTTGTAAAAATCATGTAGTTGACCCCACCCCCCAGGGTGGGGTCTACTCCACCCTTTAAGTACTTACAAATGTGTTGAAATCCTGCGAAATAGGGTCCCCCAACCAGTTGACACTTTTGGGGATGATCTGTAATATCACAACAACCAATTAGTCCACTTGAACCCAACTTTTTACCAATATTTCCCGTCACAACAAAACAAAACTTGCTAAATTTCCAGCCACATCTACACTTATTTTGGCCGGTGTTTGTGTATAAAACCAAGTGAATATCACCATCTGATTTTTAGTCTACACGTGCCTTTCATCAGAACAACATCCAATCTCAATTTCTTGAAATACTTTACTCACCTCGTGTTTCGTTATTTCTTCAACAAGAGCCTAAAAATATTTTAAACATCATTAGTCACCCCTACAAGATATCCCCCTCTCCTACCCTTACACCCCTCCAGAAAAGGACAAATTATTCAAAAAACAAACCTGAGACGCCCTAGTGCAGGGACCGGAACTGAGAAATTTTGCAATCAAGAAATATAGCTCTGAAACACAAGAGAAAACGTCACTCACACTCTTTACAACATTACACTTTTTGCACTTGGATCTAGAGCCCATACTACTTATTAACCTCTCTCATAAATAGATAATTAGTAATGAGCCCCCCCCCTTGACTGGACATGTATTTGACCTACCTTTATGTAAGGGGCCAGTAGTAGTAGCATTAGTGGTAGAAGAAGCCAGGTCAACGTCAATAGTTGAAACTTGCTCCAAAACAGAATTCCACTTCTCTTCCTCCATTTCTCAACAGCAATGTTCAACTGAACTCACTACACCAAACGACTCGCTTCTTTCCTCGATCGCTGCCTCCAACAAATAAAATGAACGCAGACTTCAAACTAAAAAGTGGTATGTGTAGCTCAATCAGCTATCGTGTCAATTTTATACAACTATCATTCAATATTTTAAATTTTTAGTAGTATCCTGCAAATTATGGTCTTTAGCTTTATGAAGGGGATAGGAGAACAAAGGGTTTGATAAAGCTAAAGTTTTAAGAGATATCATTAAAGGGAAAGTCAGCACGTTTTGATGCGTGGGCCTAAAATGTCAAGTCAATTTCATGAATGGTTGATAAATTCAACATTTTTGATTTTTTGGAAATTTCAGTGGTGTTAAAGTTTATAAATTGTAAAGATAGGGGTATAAGAAACTTGTAGAAGGGAGGGGGTAGTAAAACAACATTTTAGTTTTATAACATTTTCATTTAAAATAGTTTCCCATTTCAACTATTTTCATGTGCATAACAAACAGTCAAGCGAATGATAAAAGTTGCAGAGTTTCTTTCTCAAAGAATTTTCTTTCTTTGTATTCGTTCTCCACTTGTTTACTGGTGGACATGACATTATGGAATGATTGACCTGACCCAAGACAAAGTTAGTTGTGGAATTGTACTGTGTTATCGTCCTTTTGTTGTATGGAATGTTGGATATCTTAAGATAAGAATGCAACATATTTTATGAAGGAGCTCTCATCTCTGTAACATAGATGATGACGAGACGACCATGGACGGGGAATAGGGTGGAGTAAAGTTGGGTTGATTATTTATGGGAGGAGTTCTATACTTGGTGGCGGCACCTTTAATTCTAACAACACTACATCACAGAAGGTGCAAGAAGTGGATAAAAAACAGGACCGGTGGGTGACGTTGACGTAAGGGAAATGATAAGTTGATTTGGATTATTTTTAAGGAGATTTTACTTTACAGTTAAGAGGACACGGTGCTGTGGGTGGGTGGGTGATTGAGCAGGTGTAGAAGACGTCGCTAATATTTGAGGGACGAGACATGAGCTGGATTAAGGGATCCGATGACAGATCTTGGATACAAAAATGCTGTACTCTAATTCTCAAACAGGGACCAATTCCAGAACATGTTGGGTTTATATTAGATGGGTAAGGTAGATTTTTTTCGTATTTTACAAGGGCAAAATATTAATCTCTTTGCTTTTTAGAAATCGAAGATATGCTAGAGGCCGAAATTTACAAACAGTTGAAGGACATCGTAAAGGGTATTTTAGTTTCAGAGAATTTTGTTTGTGTGATGGAATTTTTTTTAAATAGAAATTACCGTGTTTTTAGATTTGACAAACTATCAGAAACTCTACGTTGGTGCTTGGATCTTGGAATTACAGAAGTAACGGTGTATGTTTTTAGTATCGAAAATTTCAAAAGATCAGAGGAAGAAGTTACTGGCTTGATGAAACTTGCAAAGGAAAAATTTCAAAAGTTGTTGAACGAAGAGTAAGTTTTTAGAGCTATAATATAAAGACTGAATCAAAGAGTTTTGATGATTCAAACATTTCTGTGTCTAGAGAAAATATTATGAAGGAAGGGGTTTGTATTCAAGTTGTTGGAGATTGGTCCCTTGTACCAGCGGACCTTCGCGTACTCATGGCCAAAGCGATGACTATGACCAGATATAATACCAGAGCGAAATTAAATGTAGCCTTTGCTTACACATGTAAGAGCTAAAATAATTATTTTTAAGAAATGTTAAGTTAAATCCCGCTAATCTGGTTGTTTTACTGCATTTTAGCTAGAAATGAAATTACCCGTGGAATGAAATTAGTACAACATGGACTTCTTGATGGTGACTTATTCCAAGAGGACGTAAATTGCAAGCTATTAGAAGAATGTTTTTATATTATTCCTTCCAAACCGTTGGATATATTAGTGAGAACCTCAGGAGAAACGAGATTGTCTGATTTCTTACTTTGGCAAAGCGCAGAAACTGTCCTATGCTTCTCCAAAGTGCTATGGCCGGAATTTACCTATTGGCATCTATTAAGTGTTGTTTTCCAGTTTCAGATTGATACTATGAATTTAATTCATGTAAGCTTAAAATACTCTCAATTATTCCACTACTGCCGTTAATGTTTGTAATTGTCTTTCAGCTCAATTTGAAACCTAAAGGGTTACCAATAACGGATGTAACAAAAGAAAATCGACATCGCCGATTTATTGACAAGATAAGGGAAGCGCAGTGGACAATTCTAGAAGACGAAGCCTCATCGCGTATATGAAAAGTTTACAATCGTAAGTTGTAGTCTTAAGACAGAGATTACTTTAGATTAGATGACACAAATTTCGTTAAAACGTTAGCACAAAATGTTAGTTTGTCCATTTGTTGGGTTTTAGGAAGTTCCTCATTCATGTCAAAAATGATATATCGATCCAAAGTCAATTATAATATTCTATTTTTACCAAAGACTTTATTCTTCGTGTTATAAAATATTGTATTTACAATAAAATAACCGTAGATAATACCAGGAAATCTAATTATTGTATTAATCTAAGTACATCTTTAATTAAACTATGACTGACTGAGATAATGAGTTGTCAAAATCATATCGCTTTATTGAATTGAATTTATAAAAACGTTCCAAGCCCTAAACGGATTGGTAGCATATTTAGCTTCTTATTGTTCTTCGTCGCACGATAAAATTATTACCCCTTTTTCGGACGGACCAGTTCCATATTTTATTATGTCATTATTCGTAAAATTGTCTTATTTAGTGAATGACTATAAATTGTGATCGTGTCAGTAATTCGTTAGTTTGGTGCAAAGACTATAAAACCGTGTTTTGTGATTGTGCATGTTCACCATAACATTTAAGAGGCATTCTACTCTACACACAGCCATACTCGTACCAAATACTCCCATCGTCTTCTGATGAAGTCTCAATAGTGTAAGGCTCCCTTGAAATGGTAGAATACTGATTAAAATTATGGTTATGATCTGGATGTTGATGCTGATTTAAATTGGCCGAGAGCGTGGATATTTTGTTAATCAAAGCTGTCGAAGGCTTAATACTGTTCCTAAGATTAAGTTGTATGTTATAGTCTCCAAATGTAAATGCGTTTGAAGCGTCATCGTCATCATCCCGATCTTCGTGGTCATGATCAGAATTTGAGTTTGGTCCGATCTGAGCATCATGCTGAATAGGTCGAGAATAAGGGACATGCTGAGCATGACTCCGCAATGTACTTGGTGTCCCGTCATTTCTCGGAGATGGTGTTAAATTCGTTGGTCGGTTACTGTAAATGGTCATGTGGTTGGAATGGTGGTTTTGATTTTGAAGATTATAATGAAGATCAGAAAGGTTTTGAGGGTCGAAGGCAAACTCTGTCCTTCGTAAACCTAGACCATTTGTTACGGGGAAGGCCGTTGTGGTTCCAAAATGATTTCGTAGGTTCCGTTTAGGAGTATTTGTCCCTGTAGAGTTTGGAGGACTACAGACAAAGTAAATTTCGCTATCGTTGTCAGAACCCTTTTGTGGGTCGTTGTTTGAGTCGAGATCACTTAGGTTTGGGTTCCCTGTGGGGCTAATACTCAATTCTTCGTCTGCTTCGTTGCCTTCATTTTCCACATTTGGCACAACTTGTTTTTCGTTGGGAGGATTTCTAAAGTAGAAAAATGAATTATTGTAAAAAGTAGTGTCATTAGCTCATAAAATCTGTTGGTCACACTTACTTTGTAGGAGACTTGAACTTTTTAGGCCGACTTGATCCTTTCTTTTTATCAACGCTGTAAACTTTGTAGAACTGAATTGTGTGACTAGTATTGTTATTCTGTCAAGAAAATCAAAATAATTTTGTGGATATTCACGAAAGTAGTTCATTGTTTGATGAAAATAATCATAATTATCAAACCTTGATTGTAGCATCGCCTCCAAGTTCATCAATATCCTGGATGGGCATTTTTTGTCCCTGTGGTATTGGTATGATAATAGCCTTCCTTGTCCTCTTTAAATTTAATAGGGATGACCTTCGTCGTCTCTTTACTCGAGATTTTGTGGGCGTTTGTACATCTTGAGACTTGCATTCAGTAGAGCTCTGTGAAACGAGTCATGATAATCAATGTTCGTTATCATATAATAAGTATGTATTGTACGCTGCTATTGCATGCATACCTTGGGAGTTGACGCCACCAAATTATCCTCAGAGTTATCAATAGACTCAGTCTGTGAAATGTCCAGGGTTTCCGGACGTTCAATAATCTCCTCCTTTTCGGGGGAACTATCTGGCTGAATTGTAGATGAGGATGTATTCATGATTCCATGATCTTGATCTTGATGTGGTGAATCTTCTAACAAATTTTGTTCTTGTGGTTCAACCTCCTCACTGCCCCCACTTTCCTGTACTTTCACCTTCTTTTCTTTCAAGGAAGGTTCAGAAGGTTCATCATCCGAATCAAAAAATGTGCAGTCTTCATCATCGTCCTTAAATTCTTTAAGGTTTTCCGTTAACCCATCCAAAATCCCACTGTAAGCTTGCATATGCTCGAAACTATTATCTCGGCTGCTTTTCTCAAAGGAGAGGAAGCTAATCTGGTCAAGAAGCATATCATGTTTCACTTGCCAGTTTCTGTAAAGTAAAAGGAGAAAGTTGATTACATGTCATGTCAATCGTCGTAATTTACTCTGGGATTAGTTTGCAATAGGTACCTATTTTCAATTTCGAGATTTTCAACTCTTTCATAAACCAATTCAGATTCTTCCAGCCTTGATTTGAGCCTGGAAAGCTCCGCCTCAAGTCGTACAGCTTTATCTTGTCCCTCTCTTAAGATATCTAATTCATCTCGAGCTTTCTTCATTGCTCGGTGCTTTTGCTTCATTTCGTTCACCTCAATCTCAAGGTCTAATATCCGATTTCTTGCTTTCTCCAATTCTTCCCTGCATTCTTGTAGTAGTTCAGATTTCTCGGTTCTGTTAATAAATTATTTACCATGTACATCTCGCCTTCAAATATTTTCCAATATATTACAAGAAAACATACAATTGCTCTTTCAATTGTCGCATCGAAGAACTGAGACGGGTATCTTCAGAACCTTCAGCAAAGACATTGAAGCCTCTCTTATGCTCACAATTTGTGTAGCCAGCAAAGTAGTCGAGGATTAGTTGGTTCTGCAATTTATTAGTACTTGTCAACATGTGACCATTTCGTGATGCCAGCTTAATAATCTTTACCTGCGTCAACTCATTCCGTTCTAGTATCAATTTTCTCACAAGAGTAAGTAAACTATCGTAAATCTTTTGTTGTTCATCAGCCCCCAGAGTTTGAAACTCATTCCATGATTTTACATTAAGAAGCTCTGGATTATCTGCAATCTAAAAGCGGATGTAATGAATGAAATTATTAGCCTTGAAATACTTAAATGTATCCTTTGTTCGTTCATGTACTCCTTACAAGTTTCACACACTCAATCAGCGATTCTTGTATTGATGGTGGGAATCTTTTGATGGTTCGTATCGTATCCTGTTTCTGCGTGCCTTGAATTGCAGCCCCCAACAAAAGGAATAGTAATTTCTCAAATTCTTGAACGGAACATCCGTTACATGAAGATGTAATGTGGACACTATTTGGAGGTCGTATAGCTACCAATTGACTGTAACGATCTTCGAAAAATGATTTAAGTTCCAGAAACATTCGGTTTAAAGATTGTATCCGACTCTTTGTCTCAGACTCGTAATGGGTAGGGTACTTGTTGGTCTTAGGGGAATCTTCATCGAATATTGCGGAAAGATGTAGAGATGACTGCTCATTTTCTGGGGTTATCCCACTGCAAGGATTAATTTTATGTAATAACTCTCGTCCAGACAAAGTTCGGATGTGCTTACATATACTCCAATGCATAGTTAAGTGCATTGCTGGAGACAAATGTGCAGAAATCAGCGTCATCCTCTATTTCCCTTCCGGCAAAGGATTTCAGCTACAATATTATGAAAAATTTTATATTTATTACTTCTCTTACCTCTAATACAATACTTTCTCATCTATCCGATTTTCAGATTTATTCATTCCCAATTTTTCCCATTGTGCTATGAAACTTACCCAAAAGTAAAGTGGTCGATCCTTTAATTGTTGAGGATTACTTAGTGATGTAGAATTCCCACATTCTTCATAGATAACAATGTTGTCTTTAAGTCCCATGTTTAAGTCACACAGATCCCTTTCGTTGAATATCTCTGAAAATGTCTAAGGGCAGTTCCTGGTAGTCATACTGCAGAAAGCGTCTTCCTTTCTTCACTTGTTCAACTCCTAATTGCTCAATCTTCACTTAAATTCTCATCTCCTCTCACTCAGTCAGTGGGTACTTTCTGGATGGATTCGTAATGCAAGCTTAACTTCTTTATCATCTTTTCACAGCAAATTTGTGCACTGTAATTACGAGGTAAATGTAGCAATTAGCATAAATTAAGAAACTTTTGGGTTTTAAGAGTTTTCTATAATTTCATACTGTGAACATTCACTAAAATTGACTTCACTCAGGTTATATACGCTACACTACCCCCTCTAACTATTGTATTGTCTCGTGAATATAAAGAAACCTCATTTACACAAAGTCACATCATCATTTCGTTGGCAATAAAGTACCAACAGGAGCAGTCGTGTGCAATTTGTTATGTGCAGTTTAGTTTAGCTTTACTTTTTGATAATAACGGGATTTGTCACTTTAACCAACGCAAGATGAAGATGATACATCTTGTTCAGATCTAGGTATCTGCATTGCACTCACTATAGCCGTGTCTCATCTCTTTGTGCAAGATAAACTAAACTTCACCTAATTCCTATCCCTACTTTTCGAATCCATCCGTCTTCCTGTTCTTTGTTGTAATGTGCCAAACCCTGCAAATTGTTACAACTTGGATCAACCGTATGTCACTTTTTGACAGGTTTTAAAGAGATGAACGTGTAAAACCAATTATTAGTAAATTCGCAAAAGAATCACCTTTTCTTCTTTAACAACTTTGAGTAGAAAATGATGTCTTAAAGATATTGGCAATCTTATTATGCGTTTGCGTCCTCTATAATTTTCCCACGGGCACAATACCACACCACATCAAAGTACCACCAATCAACCTTTCGTTTAAACTCTGTCTGCTATGGTCTCGTCTGGTGTATTGCAATGAAGTAAAATTGAAACCAAAACTATTCAGTGGTATAAAAATCGCCTTGAGTTTAAGATGGATAGATTGACTTTTTTTAGTATTGGTTTTGCATTTGCATTTTGACAAGGATACGTACGTTGCTTACATTGATGGTTGCATTTCGCATTGCATTATATGTTGTCAACTATTAACACAAATCCCCCTCCCTGTCCTGAACTAAACATTAAAGTAAGGCTGAGATTAATTTTGATCTACTTCTCATCATCTAATCCATCCATCTTAAGTTGTAGTGTTACTAATAAATAACATAACAGTAGGCATGCAATAGTTTGGTATAGTTAAATCTTGAATGGAAAGCAATTCTTTCCACTCCACATTACGACAACATAAATAACATGATCACTCCACTAGTTTCATTGAAATTGACGTCAATTGTTAATGTCGATCTATCTCCTCCATCCCGTCCGTGGGGAGTATTCTAGTTTACTTTTTTCCTTCTTAAAGAAGGATTCATTTGGAATTAAGCGATCTAAATCTAAGGCAGTAAACTAAACTATGTATTCCCAATACCATACCATCATTCATTATTACAATACAACGCACTACCACGGCGTTTGTTTCTCGTCTGTCTCAATTTTTCAAAGAAAATTGCTCAACCTCATCTAACAATGAAAATCAGGTAAAGTAGAAAAGAAAAGATTCGAATAGAAAGAATGAATCCAACATGTAAACTGTAACACTATTGTGCATGATAGTGCTACAAGAATTGGTGAGAATACTTTAAATTACATTCATTTAGTACTGTCGCCCATTGTCGGATGCATTGTCCAACAGCTGTATAAGATGACATGACAAGCGATAATGTTTTCTCGATTAAATAAAGCGTGCCGTTGTATTGTGCTAGCTTTGATTTACCTTGTGCTAAAATCATTTGTCCCATTTTATTCTACTTTACAGCTCTCTTTCTTTACGCATTTTAAAACA
>JAQIWQ010000129.1:0-24948 GCA_034695825.1 Folsomia inoculata | reverse complement strand
GGAATTGAACCCCACGTCTTCAGAATTCATGTCTGACGCTTTTACCGTTAAGCTACTGAGGTATAACCTCTCCAAACGTGTTATAAATGATTTACAAAACATTTCCCAAACGGAAATTTTGTTGCTCCTGTTGCAGTTTGAAATCTGCCATAAGTTCAGCACCACCACCAAGGGCCTATACGAGGTAGCGGTATTAACCCTGCTCTGTATTTTATTAATTAACATTGATATAGACATACCAACCCCTGCACAACGGCTACAGATATGTATGGCAAGGCTCTTAAACGAGTAACGGTATTATGCATCAATTCAGGGATCTTGTAACCGTCGTCGGTTCTTAATAATTTCTCGGTTGGGTTTATATCTGCACCCGAAGAAAACAGGTCAGCCATGCCACGTAAAATGACAGCTTTACCATTCTTCCATCCCTCCAGAATTGATACTACATCATTAAAGTCCACCATAATCTTCCCTGTCAATTACATATTACTGCATCAGAAAAATTTAACTCTGATACCCATTTTGTTATCATATCAATTTGTAATGATATTGGGGTATTAATTATGACAAAGCGAAATTGGTTAGTTAAAACAAAAATAACATCTCTTACCCGCAAGGCTGTTTTTCTTCTCGGGATAATTAATGCAAATAAATCCAATTCCATTCGTCTCATATTTCCCCAATGTAATCTCACCTAAATTGTTTGAAACTCGGTACGAATTGTAATGATTTGACTATCGTCAATCAATTCCCAAAATAATCGCATTGCATATCTAATCATGTTGTGACATGTAAATCGACATTATGCAGTATACAACCACTATTGTTAATAAAATTTTATGAATTCCATATCTTGTACACAATGCGTAAACATATGCCTACTTCTCAATCAGAAAGATCCTCCATGTGTAATTCAATAGAAAGTCGTCCCAGTGTTTCTTGGAAAGGATAAGTTTTCCGTACGTAGATCATGATTTCGTAACAATTTTGCTAAAAATATTGCAAAAAGGAGGGTACAACACCAAGACAAAAACGCTCGTTTCTCACTTTCAATTTAGTGTAAGGAATGCGAAATGCATTGAATGCAAAAGATTGAATTTACAATTTTATTACAAAATAATTACCCCTTGTTATTCTCTTCCATTTCCCGACAATTTTTATGAATGTTTAACTACCATTCCGTATATGTTGGATGTCTTTTCTCCTTGAAAGCATAAAGACCTTCAACTCCAACTATTAGGACTTGACCATAGCATTTTTCCTCTACATATAAACCATGGTCAACTCAAAGCCACGATCTATTTCGAGTTGACAGAACAACGCTTTCTTTGCAAAACACCGTGGTTAAATTATATCAATAAGACGGGATAAATTAGATTAGAAGATCATTTTCACTGGTAAAATGTAAAGGAATTTTTGTTACAAATTTACCCGCCCGTTCTAAATTTTTAACACAGATAAATGCGTTTTGATTGTAGTAGGGGCCTAAATAGTGCATTCAATTATGTACAATGATAGTGCAACTTTAGTCTTAATGTAATAAAATCAAATTGTAAGGTATCGAGTTATATGTTTGCTTTATAGTAATAGTGGTAATACTCTACTCAATTCAAAACATGATTGTGTGCCCAAGGAAAAAAAGTTGTCCATGTTAACGTAACCAGTCATCAATGTGGGTTCTCAATGAATGTTTTTCATATTAAGATTCAATCCAATCAAAGAACGGTTTAAATATTTTCTTCTGTTTCGCTGGTTTATAAGTGCTTGGAACTTCTCTATATTGCGCAATCTTGCCATGACTGCTCCTCACAGCATCCAACGAAGTTTTGATAGTCTGTCCATTATGTGGCAACTTGTAAAGATGATTAACCAATTTCTCCACGTCGGCTGGATTGAGAATATTCACTCTATCCCCCCTTGCCATCTCCTTGTCCAAAATCTTTGTCTGAATCTCATATGAATCTCGGCTAAGCTTCATTTTTTCCAGCGTTCTTCGCGTACCTCCCACCTTGATTTTCTTTTTCTCTTCCCCAATCAAGTGGTCCATGTATTCCAGCATGGCATCATTATAGGGCGTAATGGCATTATGTTTTAGAAAACAAGCAAACTTGACACTTGCCAATTCAATCTGCTGAAGTTCCTCATCTTGTTCCTGAATATTTTTTTCCTGTTCTTGAATCATTTTCTGCTTCAGCTCTGCCGCACTTATATTTTGATTGATTTGTTGCTTGACGGTTTCAATCTCCACCTGTTTAATGACCTCTTTTGAATCGTAGTAAACATGCATGTGTTCCTTGTAGTTGTGTCCGCAGTTGGATTGGCTGCAGAACCCATTGGTAATTGCGTGACATTCTAGCAGACGAGGATCCCCTACGGTGTCATGAACCACTCCAGTAAGACCACACCGAGAGTGGCAAACGGTGCGATATTTAGTTTGTAGGAATTCGCCGTTTCCATAAATGGAGGTGCATTTCGAATTGGTGCAAACCGTTTTGGGATGGTTAATGTTAGTGATTTCCAGTTCCACCTTGTCACAAAATCGCTTAGCTTGTAAATCCTTGAGATCATCTTTGGTTCGTCTGATATCTTCAATGTGATCTTTGATGACTTCTTTGTTAGCTTGGATAGTTTTACTTATTTCTGCCAAAGGTCGAGTAAGCTGAACCACCAATTCTCGGGAATGGTTCAAGTTGATTGTGTTTTGAATTGGGTGGGGTTTCAGCCCTGAAATATGTTTCAGCATTCGTTTAGTTTCACTGAAGGACTTCTCCCAACTCTTTGCGAAATTGTCTCTCTCGTCGTCTGCAAACTGGACGGGTTGTTTCTTGTTTTTGATTGCAGACAAGAATCGGTAAGCTTCAGAATCGTAGCAGTAAATGGTATGATTGGAGATTGGAATAATGACATTTTTATTTTCATTCAAGAGGACTTTCAGAGCTGGTAATGTGTCTCCCGGTCGGTAGAAGGTTCCCCTGGAATTGGTAAAGCAGAACATGATGTTCCTGCTTGCATCCCGATGAAGGTAGGTGAGCAGCTCTTTGATACAGAACCGGAACGTAACCGAAAGTCGAGAATTGTTAGGTTTCAGTAAAATACAGATACCGTGCAATTCTTGCAAATACGACAAAGTGCTGAGAATGTTTTGACAGTTTTTCTTGTCTTGGTCATCTCCACGAGTGTCTCCAATTCCTGGAGTATCGATAAGTCGGATCATGACACCTCCTATGGGAAAGGTGTATACTGTGCACTCTTGAGTTGCAGACTGACCCACAGCCTTTACCTCATTCTTATCTTCACCTGTACTGACCTTTATTTCGTTCAAGTCTTTATCAAAAACGGTGAACTGTGAAGGGATAAGGGAGCATAGGTCATGTTTTTCCGCTTCTTGTAGGGACTCAAAAGTTAGAAAATTCATAAACCCATTGATCCAAGTTGATTTACCCACCCCAGTCTCTCCAAGGATGAGAATGTTCAATTCTTTAATCGATCTCAATCTTCCCAGTAATTGTTCCAAGTATTCGGCGACATGTCGCTCAAAAGCGACGCCGTGCAGGGGGTCAGGGCACTTGAACTCGTAGAAAGATATTGGACCACAGCCACATCCGCAGTAGAAAAAAGTATCAAATCCATACTCAATGACTTGATTACACTGCCAACATTGCCATTCGTGTACAGTGGTTGGGGAACAATTAAGCCCGGTACATGGAATGGTCAGATTCACCCTTTGGTTTGGCTTATCAAGCATTTGTTTCATTTCAAAGGTACATTTTGCTACAGGGATGTTACTTAGTCTTTGATTGGACTCAACCAAGTCTTGCGTTACAACTTTGCCATTTTTGAGTACGTGGATAGAAACTCCAATGGAAGGCCACATTTGTAAATGGATGTCGCAGTCCACTGCAATATACTTGAAATCTGGGCAACTCTTAATCTGTTCAAAAAACAGATGCCTCGTTTTCTGCCATCTGGATGCGTCGTCAGATTTACATTGTTCGTTAAAAAGGAGGACATATGTGTCCCTATCCATGTGTTTGATAATCTCGTCATCCAGAGAATTTCCATAGCCAATGTAAACTACACAGGCGTCAGTCAAAGTCCTTGCAAATGCAATTTTCCTTTCGAGATGGCTCATTCCAGCTAACATATTGTTTACTGCAGTTGGTGAGCAGGGGGAGGATTGAAAGCGTCCCAACAGTTTTTCCAAATCATCACCCTCGGCATGTCCTGATCTTACCCAGGCCAGCATATTGCCCAAGTCCGACCTAAATTTGGCTTCTTCTATGGAAAACGTTTCGACCATGCTTATGATTTTGGTGAAGTCTAACTCTGGAATGGCAATCTTGTTTTTTGTAGCATCCTGCTGAAAATCGTTCAATTTTTGTTGGGACTCCGATAATTTTTCAAACAGTTGCACGATACGGACAAGACTGTCCTCTTGCAGTGTTTTAACCTTGAGGTCAGCCCTCATTTCAAATTTGTGATAATCTTGAAGCAATGACAATGGTATCAACTTGTACTTCAGAGGCATCCCACGACCTTCATTGCAGGTTTCTACTAAACTTGGCAGTTGTTGCATGAGTTGGAAACCGCCTTCGAAACTGGTTGGCAAGTCTTGGTTCCGTGGTAGAACATCGCCATAAACCTTGATACTAAAATGGGCCCCTTTATTATTTTCCTTTGCATTGAAGACAACCTTAGTTGATCCTGAAATGGACAGGGCGAGTTTATTCAGCTGAGCGGAAAGATTTCCTTCAATTTCTTGTATGTCTCGATTTTCAGTGTCTAGGTATTCACAACTCAGGACACAATTTGCACCCCAACTTATTCCAACAATGACATGAGTTGCTGTACTAGATTGGATCGCGTTAAGATCAAAGATGTCTTTCAAATTTTCGTTGAAAATATTGACCTTGTCTTCTTTGGTGTGGATTTTATAAACCAGAGAACTCTTCACCGAACGACTAGAACTCTTCTGGTCCTTCAAGCAGCGTCCTGAACCTTCTAATTTGAAAAGACCGGACAATATGCTAACTTGTAGTTCAGCGCTTACATCCAGCTTGGAAAATTTTTCACTAAAGCTGTCGTTATGAAGCAGTTGGATGTCACAAAAATGATCGTCCTTGTGTGTTAGGGCCGAATCTGGACAAGGTTTCATGAAAATTGAACGACCACAGAAATTTTCCTTTCTAGCGTCATATAAATCACCGAGTGAGGCTACGTTGCCCAAGGCTGCCAGTGACGTTGCTGAAGATTGTTCCATTTGTAGTGATAAAGCCTGAAATTTCAATAGATTATGGAAAGTTAAATAATGACCTGAATAACGAATGAACGTTAAATAATGAATTGTCTACAATAAATAAATATTTACTTGGGTGTCATACCGATAGCGCCGATGGGTATGCATTAATACATTCTGAGTTACGCAACCCATCGGTTGCGTAACTCAGAGACATTTCAATTATTGTTAGTGGAGTTAGACATTTCAATTATTTGTTGTTTTCGAAATTTGCAGTTCATGAAACTAACCTGTTTGCAAACTTTGGTTTGAACCTCGGTGATTTGATCATCCGTATGTAGCCACTTCTTTGCTGTGACTTCAATCATCTCAACGTCTCCTGTACTTTTGCAAACAGCTGCAACATTTAACACCCCATTCTTGTTAGTTTCCATCGTGACATCGATTTTCTCTTTTCCGGATAGAGCTGGAAGTATCCCATCCAACTTAAACGTTCCCAAAGGTGCGTTCATCGTATTGTCTTCATCATCTCCTTGAAAAGCACTACCGATCACACAGGTTTGATTGTCATGGGATGTGCAATATTGGTTTGTTAACTTTGTTGGTACTTTGATGTCTCTTGGTATGATTTTGGAAAACCTTTTACAAATAACGTCAACGCCAATTGATAACGGTGTAATGTCTTGAACTGTGGTAAATCTTTTTTCACCATGTGTGATTTGTCCATTGAGAATGGCAGCATAAATTGCAGCCCCATGAGCTACGGCTTCTTCAGGATTTACGTTGTGACTTAGTGCAGCCCCTCCAAAGTATTCAGACAGAATTTCTCGAATTTTTGGAATTTTTGTAGATCCACCCACAAGCACAATATCATCAATCATCTCCTTGGATATATTTTCGCTCTTGAGGCATTCATCTATAATGGCTATGGTTGAATCAAAAAGTTCTTGATTTAATTGCTCAAATTTTTGTCTGGAGATTTCTATTTTCAAGTCGAATGTTTTGTTGTTTGCAGTGTAAAAGCAGGGTAGATCAATTACCACCATGTCACATGTTATTGCGGACAGATAAAGTTTATTTTTCTCACAAGCTGATCGTAGTCGTTCAAGTCTTCTTTTGACAGCCACTCTATCCAGGATACTAACGGAATCACTGTCATCCATGAAGTCGATCCCTGTCATTTCTTTAAACTCTTGGACGCAATAGTTCATCATATTTTCGTCAAAGTTTCTTCCACCAAGGTGTGAATTCCCACCAATAGCGAGGGCTTCAATTTCACCATATGTAATTTTTAATACCGCCACATCAAAGGTACCTCCTCCAAGATCGTAAATCAAAATGTGCCTCAGAGGAATCTCGCACTGATCTAGTCGAAAAGCAACGGAAGCAGCGACCGGTTCTTGGAGGACGGCCATTACCTCTAGTCCAGCGCACCTTCCGGCATCTATAGTGGCTTGGCGCTGTGTGTCAGAGAAATACGCTGGAACGGTAATGACTGCCTTTTTGACATCTACGCCGAGGTGAATCTGGGACATTGTTTTCATTTCATGCAAAATTGCAGCAGACACTTGTTCGGGTGGGATAAATGATGTTCCAACCGCAAATTTGGGGACACCATTTTGATTTACGAGGGAAAATGGCCAAGAAGGTAACGCTGCTTGGAGTTGTGGATCATCGAATTTTCGACCGATGATTCTTTTAGCGTCAAAAATTGTGTTTTCAGAGAATTGATATGCCGTTTCTTTTGCTTCGATTCCAACCTTTTCCGTTTCTCCTTTATCGTTTAACCTGACATAGCTTGGAATAATTGATTGTCCAACTGGATTCGGAATGATTTTGACTTCGTTTTGGTGGTATACAGCTACACATGTGTATGTGGTGCCTAAATCAATTCCTAATGCCAAATCTGTACCAAAATGCTTGTAAAACTCTTTCTTATGGGTCTCAAAAGTTAAGTCTAATCCTTTCTTGATGTCCTTTACTTGTATTGGGAGAAGCGTTTTATTTGATTGAAATCTATCCAGGATCAATTTTTGGATTTTGCTATTAAATGCAATCAAGTCTCCAGGTTTTTTAAATTTGCAATTCTTTGTGTGTTTTGCCATTTCAACTTCGTAAATTTTCCTTGCCTCAATTATGGCAGCTTCAGTATTTTTGGACCTTGCTTCTAAAATTATGGCAAACCCTTCACAAGTGTCAGCATGCATAGCTTTCAATTGAACTTTGAGTTTCGTCAACTTTAATGCCATAATGCCATTAGGAGTAACATTGTTTCGATTTTGTAAAGCCTTAACTGCCTTTGTCTCATGTTTTTGAAAGAGTTGGTTCAAGCTTTTCATATCTGCACAAGAATCAAGTTGGTTGAATAGCGATGATTGAATTGGTTCCATGATTTCTGATATTTCAGTAATTGTTTTGTTGTCGAATTCATCCACTACATTCTGTGCAATTATTTTTTGCTTTGCATATTCAGCTTCTATTTTCATTTCCAGTTCCTGAAGATATTCATCCGTCTTTTGGTGTTGAATACCATCTTTTTCAGTAGAAAATTCGCAGATTGCTTCTTGTTTAAAAACATTATGCTGCTGTGGTAAAACATTCTGATCGAGAAGGTATTCTTCTGCTGCGATTGAACCTATTTTGGTTGTGTAAAACTGAATCGCATCATCAATTCGTTTTTGGCAAAGTTGGTCGTGTACTTTTCTCTTGTCCATCGCATCTGTGACGGATGAATTAAATATTTGTTTAAGCTCAAAGATAAAGCTGGAGGAAAGCCTGATACGCTCCTCCTGTGAAACATGGGTTAATACAGTGGATTGATATTGTTTTTCGGTTTCTGCCATCAATACATCTTTCTGGGAATAAATGTCTTCAATATTCTTCAGTGTTGCAATGATTGAGATAATTTTCGTTTTACAAGCTTCAAGAAGAGATACTTTCTCCTCATCTTTTTCTCTTTCAAACTGGTCAAGAAATTTTGTATAGTTTCCATACCATTCTTCAAAGGCTTGGTGCATCTCCTTTTCAAACGTTGTCGTTAATTTCTTTCTGAAAATTTCAGGTCCATGGGCATTAAGTTTCTGAAATCTGGAAATAATTTCATTGTTGATTTCATTTACTTTTGAATCCACATCCTCAATCATGGTATCATTACTGTCATGCCATAGACCATTCAACCTGGCAGAATATGCTTCTTTAGATAATTGCATTGTTTCAGCGGCTTCCAACTCTGCTGCATTGTAAAGTTCTTTATTTTTCCTGATTATAGAAGCCTCTGTAGCCTGAAGTTGTGAAGTTAGTTCATCGAAAACAATGCACAACTCGGTTTCCGTGAATTTATCAGAATTTGCCCGTTTGAACTTGGATTTGATATTAGGTTTGTACATTGAACTTGCTGTGGTCAATTTGTTTGGAATCGTAAAGTCTACCTCTATTTCATCGTTCATGTAACCCTCAAATTCGGAACAACTTAGTTGAATTTCTGCCAATGCCATGGAACGCTTGTTCCGCTGGTGTTCTCGATCATCGGAAAATTTTGGTTTTATTTGAAATAAAAGCTCATCACGAAAAGACATGATGAAAGATGGAGTTCCAATTATGACATTGTTTTCATAACTGGTAAGTATCTCTTCTAACAAATTTGTATGGCATTGCTCAATTTCGAGGTCATTACATAGGATTTTTTCTACCAGAAGGGTTCCAAGTTTCGATTGATGCTCCTCAACTAGTTTGTTAAGTACATATTTTGCTGGTGATGCGAAATTCAACAGGTTGTCTGCAGAAATACCGGTCGAAAAATTACTGTTGAAATATTTTTTGACACCCTGGAAACGTGGAAGTGGAATTTGTATGGAGCTGCTAACGTGATGTGCAAATTTGAACCTCAATGATTCCAATTCCAGGTCTGTTGAAGTGGGTTGGGTTTCAGGCTCATCATTTACAAAAAATCTTGAAAGCGTTTCAAATTTTTCGTACTGAATGGTTTCAAAAAAGTCAAGTAATTTTTGTATCTCTTCAGTATGATCTCCATTTTCAGTGCTAATACCAACATCACCTTCCCGTGAGACATTTTTTTGACTATTACAAATTGTCACGTGTGCAGGACATTTTCGATTAGTTGGGGTTTCCAGAGTTACAGTGTCCTCTCCCATGCGCATTGCTGTCTTGAATTCATTAATATGGGCAGATATGGATAGCATGGCCGTTTCTGATATCAGAATATGATGTGACATGAACAAGCAGAATCCTAGTAGAACCGATTCTATATCGCTCAGAACCGAGTTTCCAGTGAATATAGCGGTCAATAAAACTACTTTGGCATCTTTTCCATCATTCATGATGGAACGGGGAGGCATGGATGCAATTAAATTTCCAGGTTGGAGTAATATGCTGCTGTTAAATTTTGAGTCTGTTGACTCACCAAGTCTTTTAGAAGACTGGTTTAAGAATTCTCTCAATAAACAAGCCCCATCGTCTACTTCGTTTCCAAAGACAATTTCCGTTACCAGGACTACGTCCTGTCCGCATGATTCTTCCAATTTAGCAAAGGTGGTTTCCCAAAAACGAAAATATGAATTGTCATTATTCTCCTGCTGTGGCGTTATAAGAGGAGCAAATTCAAATTTATCTTCCGGCTCCATCCTAAAAAGGGGTTAAATGTCATTTAGATGGAAATAGCAATAGTAATTGAATAAATTGAATAGTTGGGATTCTGTTTTATATTCTTCAGGGCAACGAATGGTAGTACCAATTTAGGCAATTTCAATTAGAACATATAGATCATTCGTTAATTTTAAAAATGTCAAAGTTTTAATTAGTCGTACATAACAGTCTGACAAAAGAACAATTGCATATATAGTGTGAAATGTACTTCAATAGTATAAATTGATTATATACCTGATTTCTTCCTGATTGTAAAATCCTTTGTCGTGCAAATAAATACAGTACGAAAACGCCTGGGGAATCCCAATCTCAGTAGAAACAGGACCATAAATAAGTGTTCACTTTGGTGTATTAGTGAAGACTGTAAAGTGAAGAAGACCGAATATGGATTTTTGTATTTGTTTGTTATCTCGTATCATACGAGTCGTATGATAACACTGTGAATGGTAAACAAGTTGTTATTACTGACATCGCCACTGATAAGAGGTATACGCCAGTAATGAGCAAATCATTATTTGCATTTATTCAAAACACCAAACTTTTTCTTCGGTTGTTGTGGAGGAACAATCTGTGATTCCAAATAATGTTTTAATAGAAATAAAAATTTTCTACCTCTTCTGTAATTAGAGATCCAATTGGCAACTGCAGATCAAAGATACGGTACC
Organism: Folsomia inoculata; assembly: GCA_034695825.1. NCBI lineage: Eukaryota > Metazoa > Arthropoda > Collembola > Entomobryomorpha > Isotomidae > Folsomia > Folsomia inoculata. The sequence continues at coordinate 14,385 of JAQIWQ010000129.1, read as the reverse complement.
AGACAATCATATAACTGTAAAAACGCTTTACCAAAATTGTCGGGTCCAGTCAGGTATTTGAATGCTTACAGTGGGATATGATGCATGTGTTTATTTACGGCTGATTATGTCCCCATTCTTCCATGAGCTTACGTCCGCACAGTAAAGTATTTATTTTGTTCGTCATGAAATGTCTTCATACAATGTAAATTTCCATGTCCTCAGATTCCGTGAACACATTTAATATGTAAATTTCCTTATTTTTTAGGAACAAACATTTTTGTTTGTTCCGTTGAACCAGGCATAAGGTGTCAACAATGAGTTTTTGATATTGCCCAATTTGGCAGAATTAAACCTGGGTGAATCATTCATGAATGTTTATTATTTCGGCCAAATCAAATATTTGACAATCGTTCTATTCCGTGTTTATGAAGAAATGAGTAAATAAGTTTATGTATTCGATCCCCCCAAACGGCAGTTTACTATTCTTTAACTCGTTTCTGTTTATTTTAAGCTATCATATATGTACTTGGACACTTTGCTGTCAAACACAACCATCAACGTTTTGTTTGTTGAAAGCAGACAAATTCTCATCAATCTTCCGGAGTATTGTGCAATTCAGATAAACAATAACGGCCAAATTTCAAGTAGTGATATAGATTGTGTGATGAATTTACCGTTTAGTGCACAATCAACCGTTTCCAGTGATGCAAGCCAAAACAGTGGTTGAGCAACTTCTGGTAAGCAAAACTGGTTTATTATACTCTAACAGAAAGTGCATAATTTAACGTAGGAAAAAAGGGAAATGGAAAACCTACAGTCTATCACAAAAAATTTCCAAAATCAAATTTTGTCCAAGTTTCCTACAATGGTAGATGAAAAAAATATCCAAATTAAGCTGTCGCTATCCACATTGCCAGAGTGTCCAGGTGCAAAACACAAGGTTTTTATTTTCATTCATCGTTAGGGTCTAAATACGTTCATAAATTTGTAGACTTATTGGAACTAATGCTGGATGTCTTGCAAGATGAAATTGAGAAATATCAATTAGATGCCAGCCAGTATCTGGGCAAATGTTTCACCAAACATCTTCGTCGTCTTATGGAAACAAATCTTGCACTTCATAGGCGTCTGGAAAAGTTAGATTTGACCGGTCGAGATGATTTATCAAATTTCAAGAAGGTGCTAATTCAAAAAAATGAGGAAATTTGGCACGCAACTTCTACCAAAGCCCATAAAATATACTGTGCGAATTGTGAAGTTAATATTTTGTAAAGCAATTTAGAACATTCACCATAATTATTAAACTGGATTTAAATAAACACTATATCAACGTCCATTCTCAGCATATATAGATGGTTAAAGAACTGTGTATTTGCCTTTTGCCATTTTCATTCAATTGCCGTGATGCTATATATATATCATAATGGTAATCTCTCATACAATTTGTCATTGCATGGCTACTATTACCGAAGCTGATATTTGTAACTTGAAACCATTTACCATAAAAAAATAAGGTCCCTTTCTATGCACACGATGAAGTAATGCGATTTGTAACTTTGAATATTCCTTTATCGTCATTTACATTTGAACAAGGATTGCGCCCGTCGCAAATGAAGTAGTCTGTATTTCATGGCGTTGATTTTTTATGCTAAAGATAGCAATGCTGGCTAAATCCTTACTTTCTATAAAGTTGAGTGAGGGTAAAAACTTTTTTTTTATTGGTTCAACTGTTATATGGAAGTTAAAACCTTTCATGTCAAATGGCCGGTCACACATTTTGCATTTATTTTAATTCTCAATATTCTGAAAGTGGTGGTTTGGTTCGGCATTCTTCCAATATAGGAAATTTCGAACACATTTTATCGTAAATTGTTGAAAATGTTTCGTATTTCAATTTCCAGTCGTCGAATTACATTAACTGTTAATAAACATATGAAATGTGCTTTAATTCAAATTGAGCAATAGTTTAACGTAGGTTGCCGATCTTCGGTTACTCAAAGACATTTTTAATTTCAGATGAAATGATTACTGCAACCGAATCACCAAAAAACTCCGAGCAGTGGTCAAGGTTTCAGAAAAAATTGGATGAAATTAAACTCCAACTGGAAACAGCAATACTGCGAGTTTGTCAGACTGATAAAAATCTGTCCAATAATTCGGGTACTAGAAACTTTCTAAATATATCCTTGCCAATCTTTTATATATTTACTGAAATCGCATTACATTCTTCTAATGCAGAATTACTGGACCTAGTGACACGCGTTTTAGGAAATGCTAGCTTCAAACAATTTCAGACCTTCTTAAATCAAAAGCTTCAGGAATGTTTTAAAGAAGAATTACGAAAAGAATTGTCCAGATCAGACCGCTACTTTTTTAACCAAAATTTATCACTCAACAATGAGTTGTTCCGCTACAACCCACATCCTGTAGGATTTGACTTGGTTTCGCACTGCGATACTGATATTACCTTGTTCCACGTGATTACGTACACTTTTACCAACTTGGGTTTTGCAATTTCTGAAGCCTCGTATGCATTTATTAACGAGGTCCAGAACGTTATAAACATCTCGTATACACTTTTACAAAATCTAGAAAGAATGGACAAACACAGACTTCAACCGAAGGATGTACAGATAGTTTTTAAGGTTGACAAGGGTTCTCAGAACCACCAATTAGACACGAGTGCATCCATTCCAGTGAATGTTTCGCATGTGCCACTTCGACAAATAAAACTCAAAGACCAGGAGCTGGTGAAAATGTTTTCTGCCATGGGATTACAAGACACGACTTCAGCACCGGTAAGACGGAGTTCAAGAATTGGCAAATCCCCAAAACGGCTAAAGAATAATGAGGCAATGAAGAACATGAAATCCAACCTGTTTTCATCGTGCAACCCTTTTAAAAAGTCCAAGCATGCAAATAGCAAGATTAAGGTAATCAAACATGTACATATTTCATTATATCTTAATGTTTTGTTTAAATTATATTCTTACTTTAGCCGAATGTGGATGGATTCTTATTGGAATTTCAAGTTGTCAACATTGGTTGTGATTTTGAAACTATAAGCGCACCACATGAGGAATCATCACCAATCCTACAACCATTAAATGTTGAAAAAGTATGTCAAATTTATACGAATGAGATGGACAAGGAAATGACTTCTAATTCGGAATTATTAATTACAACGGATATGGTTGACGAATGGTATCGTAAAGCGTATTCAAAGGTAGAAAGTCAAGAACTAAATTTTCATAAAAATAAGCTGGCATCTTACCTACTCCCTGTATTCAAGCAGTTTTGCAGTCATGTTGTCAAACGCAATGAACAAGTTATACTAAATGACTTTTCGATTCAGAAGTTTCTAGGTTTAAATGATTTTGTGTTTGATTTATGTATATCAAAATTGACACAGGAGAGTGACAACATTAGTCTTTATGGACGTTATATTACCCTAACCTACAATGCTTTGGAACAAAAAGGAGTATTTAATGGACATAATGATTTGCACTCTTGGCTTGTGCAAGCTTTGTATCCCTTACAAGCGAGCTTGACCATTTTGCAGACCTACCTAGACAATTACGCGTCCGTTTATAGTGGTGGCACAGGATTGTTTTACATAATGACCGAAGAGTCCTACTCCATGTACGCTTCTGATTTAGAAGAAAACTTTACAATTGATTTGCCTCTGTCATTAGAAATCGAAAAGAAATTGTTGGAAGGGAAAACCTTGATTAAGAATTTCTTTGCAACTTTGTTCAGCACATTGAAAGAGTGTCAAATGTCAGGTTTATATGAACTTGCACCACATTTCGTTCAATTTTACCATTCTTTCATGCTGGCCGCTGTTGACCGGCATTTGCTTACAAAATGTCAATTGAATACAATGCACAGTAAGATTGAATCAGGGCTTTTAGAGGTGTTTCTGCAATGTTGGAAAGAAATTGTAGCTTTCAGTTTTGCAAAATTTACTAGCAGATTAAACTACATGGGTGAACAATTTCAGGTCAATAATCGTATGAACCTTGAAACTCTCACGGATGCTCAAGCAAATCTAATTATTTTAACTTTGCGCATTCAATTAAAAGACAGGTTTCTCTCCATTTTTGAGCGCAATAAAGTAAATATTCAAAATATGTATAAAGACAGTTTGAAGTTAGTCGTGAAGTTGACTCATGAATTTGAACTTGTTGTAAATACAACTGAACCGAATCTAGAAATGCACCAGAATCATATGGAGAGGGCAGTGGAACGACTTGCAAAAGATCTTAAGTGCCTGAAATTTTCGGTACAGCCATCAAATTTCATTACAAATTTCAAAAAACATTGCATGCTGTACAGCAATACAGTTTTATCCCGAAGTCTTACGAATCGACATAAAATGGCAGATAATCATACAGTTCTTAAAAATATTACAAAGACAAATTTAGAATTTGAATTACCGAAGGCGGTTCCTCAATCGTTTGTAATTAATCTAAATTTTTATATGATTAAAGTAGCCATAAATAACAGGTCACGTGAAGTGTACCGAGTGCTGCCTACATTTGTGATCACAGAGTCAGGTAGAATCTGTTTGGGGGACAGCATGAATACAATCGAAAGCAGTGTCAGGGGTACACAATCACTTAAATTTAATTTAAATGAACTATTAGATCCAAACTCTGTTTACAAAACACACAAATGTTTTATAAATGGGGAGTTAATTAACCAAGTAAAGCCATACGTGATATTTTCGCAATTTCTTTCCCAACTGAAAAATAATATTGAACGGGAGCAGTGTATCGATTCGAATTCAGCGTTAATCGTAGTACCATTGCGGTTTACAATGGGACAACGATGGATTGTACAACAAGCCGCAGTTATGGCGGGTTTTAGTCAACAAGTTAAGTTGGTGAACGATACCAGCGCGGTTGCCTACGAAGCAATCAACAAGTTGAAAAAGTTGGAAAAGTTTCAAAATTTGTCTTGTAATCAAAACATTGTCACGGTCGTCCACTCTGATGGATTTATAGATTCGTCATTGTATTTTCAAGAAAACCAAAATGCAACCTCATCCTCATCGGTGATTCAAATGAAGCACAGTTTTTGTAATATTCCTCAAAGCGAGAACTGGAGTTGGCTGAATTTGTGCTCCAGTAAGTTTGATAGGCTACTGATTAGAGCGGTTGCTGTTTTACACCAGCACAAATTTTCAGCCGAACGAGGAATATATGTTGTAGCATTGGACGACAAGCTAAGCAAGTTTTTAGAAATTTATGATTATTCCACATCCGTTATGTCTGGGGCTTATAGGCTGTTACGTGACTTGGACAATTGCGCAAAACCGGTGTGTTATTTAATTAGGGAATGTATTCCTTACTCTATTTATTGCGTTGTAGGAAAAGAAAGGAAAGCAGTGTTTCCGGTAAACGAACAATCGGGTTGCGAAAATGTGATACTCATAGACGCCACAAAATGTCGTCAGGCTAAATTTATTGAATGTGGCCGCAACGGAGAAAATCACATCTTGTGCACGCTTGTGGTGAATAGCACTAATACTTTTACCAAGCTCAAGGTTACCTGCTTTCTAGACTCAGATGGATGTTTAGATGAGACATTTTTTGTTGACTATATTGGCCAACTCCCAGACATTACGAATTGCTGGGAGGAACCAAAAATTACCAATGAGGCATTGCAGAATTATGTTAAAAATAGTTCACAAATTAATTCTCATAAAGCTATTATAGCACGAATCGAAGTTGCTAGGGGGATGATTGCGGTTGTGGAACCGGAGATAGAAATTATAAACAATTCAATGAAAAAGAGATTCCTTAACGCTGCTCTGCAAGATTTGAAGGATGAGATTTCGAATCATAATTGTACAGAGGATAGTATTGAAACACAATATGCCAAGTTGCACGATTTATTTAAAAAATTTACCGGTACGAAATAGACTAGTGAGACATCCTGTAAATATGTAGTAACACCATTAGGTATCCGTATAATAAATAAAATTGATGTTACGAATAGGTAAAAATTAATGTTTTCTGAATCCTAATAATTTTTTTCTAAATACAAAAATTATTTATAAAGCGATATAATAATACTAATCGAGTTATGTAATGTTTTAATGTATTGTTTAATAAATCTCGTTAATATTATTTTATTTACTACATCTTAGAATAATGCGTAAGAAAATGATGCCGTTCTTGTTTTGTTTTTTGTTTTGACCATCAAGTATCATCACAGCCTTATGACTAAAGGTCCTGTCAAAGGGAAAGGGATCAAACAAAATGATCACCCAAATGTTTAGCATTTCCAAATGTAATGTTCAAAGCTTTGGTTTTATAGTTTAATCTCTTTGCTTTCAATACCATGACCAACACCACCGCAACCGAGTGCACTTGATTAGGCAAAGATGTAGCAAATATTCCAAGGTACATGCAGGCCTGTAACAATCTACATGAGTAGAAATATTAAAAATACTGAACCATCTGACAGCAATATAAATCCATCATTAGAGTAAGAAATTTCAATGTTGGAATTGAAACAATTTGTGTTACGTGTTGTTTGGTTAGTCCATCTGAAAGTCTATCTGTGTAATGATATCCTTCCAAATTATCAACGGTTGTAGTCAATAGCGAAAACACCATTGCAGAATGTGGATGATAAAAATTTAGCGATGAAATCCTTTAGTTTTGTTTATGGTAGGGAAAAAGTAAATAGTTTGCCAACTATTTTTTTTTAAATATTTGAGTTTATAAAGCAATTGTTTGAAATTTAATTGACAATAAAAATATTCATAAAAATTATACCAAAGAAGTAACTTCAAAGCCAGGAAACATTTTCTTATTCACAACTCCAGCACCGGCGGAACTTTCACCGTCCTTTGCGACATTGGCAATTTTATTGAAGTGACTTTACAGAGTCAACACATTTCTTGTTGTCTTGCACATTCTCCTCTTCACTCTCATTTGGAATATCCTTATTCTGGTTTTGGTCAGGGTTTTTTTAAGTTTCTTATTAAATCCATAAGTTTTAAGTTTCTTATTACTGAAATTAGTAAATCCATAAGTGAATGCCATGGAATAATACAAAATAAGCTTTTACACACTTTCCAGTTTCCTTTGCAGTTGATGGAACCTGGTCACTTCTTCCCTTGTTGTCCTTGATTGAGATTAGATAAGTGAAATGCGATAAAAATTACAAGATGATGACATTATTTATGATAAAAATTTGCGTTGAAAGAATGAATAAGGACAGAATATTCCCATTGTATTGGGAATATGCCACTCTAATTACAATGAGTGAACAGAAATATTGTCATGCGATTGATTTACAAAGTTTCCAATCAATCCAACTGTTGATGCAACAGTACTCATTGATCTTTAAATCAATTTTAATTGCTTTTCTGTGATACATTTGTGATAACACTTATCATGTGATAACTCTTGAGGTTATTCATGGTAAGTATGGTAACTGGCATAAACTTTCAGCATTTTATACAATTTGCATACCCTCGTTCAGTCAGTATTCTCAGGTCCTTCCCAACTGTCTACAAGTTTCTTGTTTCCTATTATCGTGCTAAATACAATGATTTTCATTAATAAAATCGGAAATCCTACTGAAATGATTATAATTTTATCATTCATTTCAGTCTCCAATGCGTTCCTACCTCCTTGGGGAATAGGTGATTTGGATTGGAAGGAAACTCTTGATTCGTCCAATGGAAATAATTTTAGCCCATTGTTGGAAAATGAGGATGCATATTTGACTGTTGTAAGTAAATGTTAAATCAAGTATGTATGCTTAATGCAATAAACCTAAACTTGCAAATACTAATGAATATTCAGCCAGAAGTAATAAAAAAGTATGGATATCCCTCGGAAATTCACAAAGTAGTAACTGAGGATGGTTACATATTGGAAGCACATCGAATCCCTTATGGTAAAAAATGTGGAAAAGATGAACCCAAGAGGGTCGTTTGGTTGCAACATGGACTCACGTGTGATTCGTCTGTTTGGATCCTTAGTGGGGCTGAGATGAGGGGAATTGGTAATCAATATTATAATTTATATTATTATGAAGACACAATTTTTTTCTTCGAAAGCTTGATTAAATCAATAAAACTATCAAGTTTTCTTAAAATTAGTCTTCTACCCAGTAGAAACATTATTCTAATATTATATTTATTATTGATATTTAATGTTTATTCGAGTTTTTAATTTACAGCTTACGAATTGGCGGACAATTGTTACGATGTGTGGATGGGTTAGAAAAAGAGGAATAATTGATTGTTACCAATAGCATTGCAGTATTAGATACAAAGATGTGAATGTAATTTTAAGGAAACTTTCGAGGTAATACATATTCGAGAAATCATTTAACTTTGCCGCCTAATGGGACGCCAGAAGATAGGGCGGCGTTTTGGAATTTCAGGCAAGTAATTGGGTGGTAAATTACATGTCATCCAATCCAACCGTTATCCTAGAAACTTTACCATGTTCCCCCCACAAATGTGGTCCTAAACTTGTTAGTTCAGTCCAGATTACTTGGAGATACCCTTGGTTAAATTAAATACGTTATTAGTTATAGAAGGAGGGATTTAAACTTTGGGCATTTTGTATCATAGTTATCACGAGATGGGCGTTTACGACGTTCCAGCAAACATTGACTATGCCTTAAGCCAAACAGGAGCTGGGGCATTGTACTACATAGGACATTCCATGGGAACTACTACATTCTTCATATGCATGTCAGAACGACCAGAATACAACTCAAAAATTGTCGTCATGAGTGCACTTGCGCCAGTGGCGTATATTGAAACAGGTCCTGAACCAAATTTCTACAAGGAGCTAATCATTAGACTGGGAATTGTAGAGGTATAGAATTAATAACATTTGGGAAATTAACTACAAGACAAACAATCTTGTAGAAATTGCAGGAAGACAACTTTTTCGGGGGTGACTTGATACTACCTTCAGGACCATTATTCAACTGGTTTGGGGAGACAATTTGTGCACTTGGTAGCCCAACCCAAGCAATTTGTGCATTTATTCTTGGGGTAATCGGAGGATTTAATGATGCGCAACTGGATCTAGTTAGTACAGATAGTTTACAAGCTAACAAATTAACTTGAATATTGCAAATATTTTGCAACTAATGCCCATTTATAGAAATTCCTGCCCATTCTGTTGGGCCATGTTCCTGCCGGGACTTCGTCCCGGGTCGTAGTACACTACAGCCAAGGTGGTGGATTCAGACAATTTGATTACGGACTTGAAAGGAATTTAATTAAATATGGACAAGAAATGCCTCCGGAGTACGACGTATCAAAAATAACGGCTCCCGTCGCATTATACTGGAGCTTAAACGATAACCTTGTTCCCATTCTGGTAAGCCCTGGTACTGGTGGGTGGGTGGATCTGGTAGTTGAACAATCTAATATTCATTATTTATTCATTTACTTTAGAGTGTCGAAAAATTGGCAAATGCGATATCTAACTTGACAAGAAATTATCAAGTTGAAGATGTCATGTTTAATCATATGGATTTTACATGGGCACTTGATCAACATACACTAATTAATAAGCCTGTGATAGATTTTATGAATGAATTTACCCCACCACCGGTAACCGGGACGACTGTTGCATATGGCTCATCAACTGAAGGAAATGGAAGCTCAACATTGTTCAAGGGTTCTCTTAGTTTCATCTTGCTGATTTTAGTAATTGTATTGTACTGCTAATCAAAATTAATTTTATTTAATAATTGAAATTGAAACTAAAGTATTCATAAATGTTGATGTGTAAAATTTTGATTGGGCTGAGGCTATGTCATTAAATCACTTACTACTACTACTACTACTAACTTAAATTGAAACTTCTGAATGTAAAATTCCACTGTTAATAAAAAACGTTATAAGTATAGCTACCTTGCAAAAACTTAAAATTTTTATTTTAGCAAAAAACAGAAACAGTAACCCCAATACAAAATTTCGAAAAGTGGGCAATGTCTCCGATCGCCGATGAGGACTTATTTATTTTCTTAAATGCACGAATCAATTCTCTTGCCAAGTTTTGAATTTTAGAATGAAAACTCAGGGTAGAAGCCGCATTAAGAAAGTATTTAATAGTTTAAAACGAACGTGGTCAAAATATTGAAGAGTATTGAAAAGTTTTCAATGTATTTCTTATGGGAAATTCATAAATTTCATTTTCCTCAGCAGATATCTACATTTTATTATTTTAGACTAAACTGACGAGAATATTGAGTACATCAATTTTTAATTTCAAGCTTTGGTCTTCCTTCTTAATGTTTATTTCATGTAAATGGTTTCGTGCATCAAAGTTTTGCTGTGAATTACTTGGAAAATTTTTGGAGGCTGAAGTGCAGAGGCAGAAATATATTTTAAATATATTTAACATTGTTATGCCGAAAATTGGCACTTCAAGCTCGATAAATTATGGTACCAAATTTCTGAAGAACATTAGTCGGTTACAGAGAAAGTACATATGTAGTAGGTGCTTGAAAAGTGGATAGAATCACCGAGGATATTTGGACTCATTGCAAGTAAATAAATAAAATGGCCCATAAAATTTAAGTTCACGGAATTCAATATTTGAATATTTTTCACTGAATATGGTTAATATAAATCCATTCTGTAAAGAGTTGATCAATTCCAAATGACTCCAATCAGTATTCAGGCAACCAAGAAGAAAATTGAGGTGGTTGGACATTTTTAATCCAATAATTTTTCTCTTTACTTTTCTAAAAAGTGGGATTCGTAAACCGTTTTACATAACTCCTCATAAACTTATTTAACCATCAGTAAAAATTTAGCAACTTTTGTTCCCACTCACAGTATTAACATTTCATTTCACAGAATTAAAAAAAAGCTCAAAATTCATCTTCATATTTGACAACGATTGGTGTAACTGAATCAGGGTAAATAACATAGTCTTGGAGGTGAAACCCATCCCTCTCATTTTCTAGACCACCATCCGCTAACGGAAAGTCCAATTGGTCACGGTCAATTGGATTGTCATTTGGGTGAAGGTTGTCTGGGTCACTGTTAATTGGATTGGGGTCAAGGCGAAGGGTACCTTTCTGCTTAGCAAACTCAACTAGATCCTTCATTTCCTTTGATTCATGTCCATGAACTTTCAAATAATGATTCTTCATACCTACATTGCCGCATAACATTTTTCTACAAATATGACATCGTATTCCCCAATCACTTTTTCCATGAACAATTTCATAATGGCGGGAAAGTGCGTCCAAATGAATAAATCCAACTTGTTCTCCGACGACGCATTCAGTACAAAAAAAGTTTGTCCCATGCACTTGAATGTGTTGGTTCATATGCCGGCTTCGACTAAATGATTGGGGACAATGAGGACACTTTTCGATATGAAGAGGATCTCCAACCTTGACCTTCCCGGGTTTTCGTATCGTCATCCTTGGCCTTGGCTGAATGGCTGCCGTTGCAGGAATGTCGAGCAATTTTGAAGCCTTGCAATGGCCCCTGTAGTAGGGCATAAAAATCAAATTAAATCCTTTAATTTCATAGTAATTTTGAACAAATGTAATTTTCTTTACGTTCCAAACCTACCTCTTGTGTCTCATCAAATTATGACTGGCCGTAAATGATTTGAAACATGCTTCACATTCAAACGGTCGTTCTCCAGTGTGGGTCCGATTATGTTGCTGAAGATGGGATGGATCAGCTGCCACATAACCACAGAAAAGACATGTATAATCCTTCTTCTTTTTTACAATTATTCCATGAAAGCGACTCTTGTGGTAACGCAAATATTTCTCGGATTTTAAAAATTTCTTGCAAATATCGCATTCAAATCTGTTGGTTTCCATTTCCATTAATTTTCTTTCACATCTGCAGACAAACAATAGTATCAAATAATGTTTTCATCAAATTCGTTTACTAATTTACTTACTTTTTGTCCCCTTCTAAATGTTTCTTCAACATGCTTTCAGTTTTATATGTCGTTTGGCATTTGCCACATTTTAAAGGCTTATCTTTTGCATGTTTCAATAAATGTCTTGGAAGCGTCCATTTAAACACCATTTTAGCCGGACATAATGGACACTAAAAAAGCCGTGTCAATCAATTAGTAAAATACTTATTTTGAAATAATTGTAGAATTTAAATTAATTACTGCATAAACTTGTGCCACAATGCCAATTACGCGATCCACCTTGAATTTATTTCTTTCCGACTTGCTCATCTCTTCCCAGCGTGCGTCATGGCGGCATTTATGTACTTCCAGAGTCTTGAGCGTTCTAAAATTTAGACCACACCCGCCATGGGGGCACGTGTAGTTGGACTGCGCCTCAAGGTCGGGCTCGTGACGAGAATCAAATTTGTGGACAAGCAAAGATTTACGATTTTTAAAATCCGTCTCGCACACGGGACACTCGAATAACTTTTCCTTTTTGATTTTCTTCTGTAAAGTAACCAAGTAAAATATTTTTATTTATTTAAAATGCCTTTATTAGTTGTAACCTTTCTTCCTATCCAGCAACCCTTGATCTTTGACCTCGTCCTGTGATTGGATAGTTGCTGTGATTTGTCAAATGTCTTTTGACATTGGTGACATTTAAAGATGCGTTTATCCAAGTTTACCTAAGAAATTCAATCTAATTAATGACAGGGGTATATTATTTTTTTATTATCATCAGACCAATATCAAGTACTTTTGAAATCAGAATTAATTTTATTTATATATGAAATTATTAAATAATTTACCAGAATTCTACTTACTTTTTGTCCCATTTTAATATTCCTCCGTTCAACTTTGACCGAAACTTGGGATGGGGGTTTAATATCTGTTACAACCTCCCAATCTTGCCCAACGTCTGGAATTTGCCTATTTATGTAAAATCAAATTGAAATTTAAAAGAAAAACTAACTTAAATATTTAATTTTGTTACTTTTTGTTTAATGTCGTATTTATATTTACTGTCGAATGTTTTGTCCAAAGATGAGCCCAAATTCTTTCCTTTGTTGGAAGAAAAGTATTACAAAGTTTACACTTAAACCATACCCAACTTTTTGATTGTTGCATTTTTATTATTTAATAATTAAGTAATGTGATGTTGTATTTAAAGAATATTTAAAATGAATTTAGCTTTTATTTAGTATACGAGAAGGAGAAAGGGTTAAAATTCTCTTTACTATCAGCTGATGTGGAACGAGTATGGTTAGGTATGATATATGTATTTTAATACCATGTATAGTAGATTGAGGATGGAAAAGGGCAAAGTTTTTACGTGTATACAGTACATCTCCGATTCTGATATGACAATGTGCATGTTTATGCCATTACTAAATTTAATTTTAACTCATTGATCATACATTTTTAATTCATTTACAAAGGATACCTTTGTCAGGGTCATATTACACATTACATATACATTACACATATTCCGGCAAATTAATATATTTATCCAACAAGATTCGTTGTAGTAGGCTGACCGCTGATTTTTATACAATTTTTGTAGTAAACAATAAGGTGCTTCGAATTCCAGCATCAATTGATGTACTGTATTGTGAGCAGGAAGTATCTCCAGTAGCAACGTCTTCTGCAGAAGTCGTTCTGAAAGCTGAAGTAAAGGGTAAAATGCAATTGATATCCATTTCCGGCACACCCACATGTCAAGGACATGTCAAAGGTCAAGGTCATGTCATTTGACGAGGTCAAGGTCATTTTGGGAGATGGAAAATGGCAAAGGTCAAGATTATTATGAGATGGAAGCTGTATTTTATGCAACAAGGAGTTACACTTCCCACTCGCTTCGCTCGTGGGCGATAACTCGCTCGCTTCGCTCGCTCGGAGGGGAGCCGCGCTAACGCGCGCGCGGTACATCGGGTAAGTTCGGGTTTGGATCTTGTGGTTTTATGGTTATATTTTGTGAGCTGTAGGCTATACATATACTATAATACATATAATGTGTAAGGTAATGAGTAGATTGGTATTTGAATTAGTGTTGAAGGATATGCGATTTGGGAGGGGTCGACCAAAATTTTGACCGCACCCACTTTAGCTGAAATGGGTGGAAATGAGGAGCATATGATACTGCTGAAGTGGATTTGCTCAAATTCGAAATTTTATTTCCGAGCCGACCCCTCACCAAAGCGGGTGGCGATTTATTTTAACGACTTTCTTAACAGAACCGGTTTACATCCTGTTTGAACTTAGTATTTATATGAGCCTTACAGACATAGTATGCATAGATCATCCACAAATTAAACTTCATTTGAGGGATATGCGATTTGAGAGGGGTCGACCAAATTTTTGACCGCACCCACTGTTTCTGAAATGAGTGAAAATGAGGAGTATATGATACTGCTGAAGTGGATTTGCTCAAATTCGAAATTTTATTTCCGAGCCGACCCCTCGCCAA
>JAQIWQ010000128.1:0-25010 GCA_034695825.1 Folsomia inoculata | reverse complement strand
TTCCTACTCATCTACTGTACCGTAGTGCATGATTGATTACATAATTTTGATTTAGACTTCACATAATGATAAAGTTTGCAGACTTTTTTTATTGCTCGACTGCAATCATGATGGTCAAGGCTTGTCTTTCTTTGAATCTTTAATTGACCCTGATGCCGAGGAATGTCCATCCTTCTCCTTATCCTGAACCCGACGTTCACTCGCTTTCTCTGAAGCAGTTGGAAAAGACGCTCCATGTTGCTTTCTCATATGTGTTTTCCAATAATCTTTTCTCTTGAATAGGCTGTGACATATTTTGCAATGGTAGTTGCCCGGATAATGAACCCTGTAATGTTGATAATCGTTAGAGACGACTTTGCCACAGAGGAGGCATCGCTTTCTCTCCGCACTTGGTCCGACACCACCCCCACTACCCCCTCCTCCAGACCCGGGTTCGACTGACTCGAAAATGAAGCAGGGACGGGGTGGAAAACCAGCTGAACCTATGAAACGAAGGAAATGTAGCCACGATATAAAATGTATGGAGAAAGTACAGTATAGTACAGTACACCCGAAATATGAAAGGGATAATAATTATCAAGCTGCGTATTAACGTTGAAAATTCATTCTTAAAGGAATTTGTAAGAAATGCAAGACTTTGAAAATTACTCATTCAAGCAAGCTATGCATGTGTTAATGTGAATTTTTATTTAAAAAAGAGTGATACCCAGTGATGCATAACCCAACCCTTCACCTTAGTTAAGTAGGAGGTGCAATTTATTAACCACATTTGCAAACCATTACAGAGAACAGAAAAGTGTGAGTGAACCTATCGCATACATACATGAGGAACTACTTAAAATCGCCGAAACTTAGGACCCCAAAACCATGTTAAAGACAAAATGCCAAACTATTTGATAGAGAAAGCCTTCCATCACCACCACCAACAAAATGCAAAAATATATAAGTTACCTAATTCCGCCTATTCGACAGGAGAGAGAATGTAGTCGGATTTTCATACCGGAAACTATGTACTACTACCTACCTACGTTATACCCTGGTCTATTTATGCATGAAAATATTATTAACAAATGAATATCATCAGACAGACAACTTTTTCTACATTTTAAGACAGTACATTTGATTTTTTATTTGATTTTCAAAATATATTTAAATTATTACATTTGATTGACAAGTCAAGTGATAAAGCTAGGATTGACAAACAGATTTCGCAAAAGTTAATCAAACTCGGAACACAAAACAAAAATTGAACAAGTATATTTTTTAACTTTCTCCAAAACCTTCTTTCATAAATCCTCATAAAGGCAATGCCAATTAATGTGCATGCATAGTACAACGCAACATTCGAATGACTAAAAAGGCTCTCTTCGCGATGGAAAACGAAACTAAACACTTTTAAGGACTGTCGCTGGTTTGGTTTTAGTTATTTCATTCATTTCCTAAGGTATTTTTTAGTTATTTCTTCATTTTTTTCATGTTACATTAAATTAATTAGAAATTTAGTTACGTATCTTGTTTGCTCTAAGTTAGTAAAGAGTCTCGTATCTCGTGTGATGTGAAGAAATGATATAATAACGATTATAAGATTACGGACTGGGGGAAATATTCAAAACTAGCACACACAAAATTCATATCATCATAATGGTAAATTTTTGGTATCGTCAAACCGGACAAACAAGTTCTGCACCATGAACAATGTCTTAAAATTAATGTGTAATATATCCATCAACAACTATTATGAATTTCTTACTACTTATACCAACTTATATGATAATACGTAATATATGTAGATAATATATGTATGTAGGTATCAATATATGTACCAGTACAAATATATGCACGTTTTTACAACTTACGCATGTCTAAAAATAAAATTGAATTAATTCAAAGTGTATGTTATAATCTTAAACTTAAAATATGTAATGAGACGTCATTGATTATAATGTTAGCATTATATTTCATCTTGTAGAAAGTTAATTTGTTATGTAATGAAATTTCAGTTTTTGATTTCAAGGCAAAGTCATTCTTAAAATTTTGGATACAGTGGTTCATATCTGTCTGTCTATCGAATTGTTTGAAAATATATGTATTGTTGTGGTCATCTAAAACATTTTAATTATTATTATTATAGTAGCCAACTGCGGGTGCAGCAGATAAAACAATAGCATTTATAAACTCTACCAAATCTGGACCCAAATTACATACGTTAGTATTTACGACTGTGTTAAATTACTTTGGTTTAATTCTTGATTAGGCACGTTGATGGACTGATCCACCTATTCTTGGTGTAGTTATATAGTTAGTACAGTATATAATTCCTGCTTGCATGCTTAGCTATCGTATATATCTTATAGAACTATTAATTAAACTTGTCAAATACTTATGCATATTATGCATACCAACTAAATTTATACTCAAATCCTTCAAACCTAAAACCAAACTCATTAATGAATGACTGGAAAAGCAATTTAACTGATTGTGTGAAATTATTATGGGTTATTACCGATAATCGATTAATGATTGTAGTACATCAGAACTAAAAGCCATACGTAGCTGATGTCGATGTCGAATATTGCAGACATAAGGAAGTAAATGGTATTAAATGATTGTTCAACAAATGTCTGTCAGTAATGAATAAATGACAGTCAGTGACAATTAAACTTACATAATTAATTGCTGCTATATACGATTGTGTCTTCGGCAAGGAAATAAAATAAGGTACGAATGTTATAATGTCTGAAACTAAAAATTACACGCTATTTATCCAAGTTAAAGTTAACCATGCAATGTGGTTTCCTGTCCTATATTGAAAAAGCACACTTTGAACCCGACCTGCTAAATTAAATGTTCAAATTCCATTCAATTGAACACAAACACCTTAATTCCTATAAGTGCTGTCTACCAACTAAAAACAAATATTCTCATATAAATCTAAAAATTTCACTCAATTGACTGAATTAGAACACTTTAAGCAAAAACTACATATCCCTACCTATAACACCAAGTTTAACATCCAACCAACCAAGAAACCAACTGGTTTAAACAATACCCACGGTCAATTGCAAACTCATATATGACAAAGTCTTCAAACATTGCACACAATTCATAAAACCAGAAATAGGATTACGTTACGCGTATTTACAAAATCCTTTCATTCTGAAACCACACTAGAATCCAGCACTTTACTCAATACTTTAGTTGATAATATATTCACTAGCACGAAAGTTTTTTGAAATAACTTAACTATTGTGAAAATGATTTTCACTAGATCATTAAAGCCTGAACTTGAATGTTATACAAACTGGGGTTCCTGCAGGTTACAGTATTGTTTGACTACTACATAGAACTCGACATATTTGGTCGGACACAAGACAACCATTTCCTCCTTTACTCGACGCTTCTTTTTAACTAAACCGATATTCAACATCATAACATCAACCAACAAAAAACTCCTATTTACTGTTTAAAATTTTCGAGGATTTTACAATTTTTATCACACTCTTCAACAATCTTTCTAATCTGCTATGCAGTGAGTGAACTGAATATGTATTGTGGAAAAACCCAAATTACGTATAATGGAAATGAAACAATAACGTACATCAGTTGGTAAGAATAATATTTTCAGTCTGCACCAAATAATTTTCACTCTAAACTTTTCAACTAAAAATAAACCGACAGTTTTAGCTAATGCATCTCTTTCGCTCTTGTATCTATATAATCTACACGATAATTAATAATGGTCTATGCTACTTAATGTTTCTCTTTGGTCTGCAATGCAATTATCGAAAATACACCAGGATGGCCACAGTTTGAAAGGACGACATTATAATTCCAATTCTGGATTCTACAAAAGCTATGTTGATGAAGCTCCAGAATTATTCATCGAATTAAGACACGCACGGGAGCGACATCATTCATATCAGTTGTTCCACAATATTTAGGAGGAGACAGTAGATGAGTTGATATTGAATTTCGACTTGACCAAGCGAATTATTAGAGGTGGAAGCCAAGGTCGATACTACTTGTAGTCAGACGACGCTGTGATGAGATTGACCAGAGCACTAGCGGCGTTACTATTCGGGCTTGTGGAGTTGCTGTTTGGTTCCAATTTAGGTTTTCCATGTTTCACACGAACATGTGCATTTAGGTTATCACTACGAGTATAGACCTATGTTGAGAAATAAATGTTATTTCCATATTCTATAATTCCAACATGCTGTATATATATATATGTGTGAATGAATGAATGATTTACGTACACATGGGCAGTAGGGACCTGTATGAATAATAAATCATGAATAATTAGCAGATGATATGGAAAAATAGTCCCAGACAATTGCCTGGGACTTTTTATAGTTTAAATGGGATTTTAACTAACAGCTGTAGGTCCCAGGCATATGAACGAATCTGTGCTTCCTTCCTCTAACCAGCTTTCCGCATAATTTGCATCTCTTTAGGTGTGGACTCCCTTGCACCTTCTCGAAAATTGATCCGTAGATACGTCCTAGAAAAATACAACCCACAGACTGAAACCACAACTGAACTGAATCACTCGGTAGGAAAATGATAATTTTTCATTTACATTCCCTTCTCGCACACATTCAATTTATATAGACAGCATCTTAGAGTTTTCTACTAATCTTCCTTCTTGTTTAAACCAAAATCCTACCTACTACCTGACTAAAAGCCGCAATCTTTCAATTCCTATCCAATATCCACCCTATTTATTATGCACCCGATATCACATGTGCTAAAATATAGTACTTATATTGTCATTATTACTTGTAATCAACCAATGGAATCATAAATTCGACTAATTAAGTGAAAGCACCGTTAATTAGAAACTATTAACTAAATTTGGCGTGGCTTAAGAATTTCAATACATGGCTTCATTTTTACTTTCTCCTGCATGATACATCTGGAGGATCTATTTTGTGATAGACTTTTAAATGATTTTTCAAAGTGGATTCTCTTGGATATTCATGGCCACATAGGAAACATACAAATTTAAACTGACTGCTATTGCTTGAAACACCCCCACTGCCACTGCCACCCTCAGATCCAGCAGAGCCCTTGACCCCATGAATGGAAGTAACATTTGCTACTTTTCTACTAGACTTATTTAATGAATCCGATGATGAGCCAGGGTTATTAATGCTGGTGCAAGTTGTACTGCTACAAATAGTAAATCTTGGGACATGATGGATAACATGGCTAAGATTTTCAGAATGGCGAAAGAGTGAAAATTTCTGGTTCGGAGGTCTGAAGCTGAGCTGTACTTTTCGTGGAGGTTCTTTCTCCACCATTAATCTCTGGTCACTTTCTTGTTCTTCAGATTCAATCTCAATCTCTGTATCTTGAGCATGTTTCGAGTGTTTTGCTTTGGATAATATAGAAGACATCGATGTTATAACGGATTGGTGTGCCTGATGTGAATGTGAACGTGAGCAACGCTTGCAATTCAAAGGTCCTTGATTAATATTATCAGTATCAGTATCTCTTTCCGGAAGGTCTTGATTTTCAGTCAGTGTGCTGATGCTGACGGTAGTCTTTGGAGTTTGACTTTTTAAAGCGGATCCTGATCCTGTGTCAACTGTTTCAGTCGAAATTGGATTTACAGTTATTGCATGGTTTAAGTTATGCTTGCCCAATAGTCTCTGCCTTTCCCGACTAGTTTTCCATGTCATTTTTTTCCCTTTATCGTGGTTTGAGCTCAAAGACTGTGATTGCATGGTCAACTTTGACTTTAGCCGTGGGACTGCAACTGCAACCAAGTAAAAATTTCCATAAAGAAAAAACTGTCCCACTGCCCTAGCCCTTTATGTATTTTGTATTGTTTCGATTGACACCAACACCCACCGACCTGGCTAAATGTCACAAAATGACGAGTAACAAGCCCACTAACTACGGCTAACACATTGCTAATTATTTATGAAGGGAAGCTGCATTCACGGACGGGTCACATAATAATAATCGAACATAATATAATGCATCATCCGATGATATTATCCCCCACAACCTATTCAGCACGAGAAACACAAAAAGCTCACCAACACCAATAAAATTATGATTGTCGTCCTAACAAAGGAGGAGGAGCCTAGCCTGGAACATCAATAAGCGAAACAATGTGATCACATGAAGCATCACTAAGTCTAAGTTGGTAAATTCCTCT
This sequence comes from Folsomia inoculata, assembly GCA_034695825.1. NCBI lineage: Eukaryota > Metazoa > Arthropoda > Collembola > Entomobryomorpha > Isotomidae > Folsomia > Folsomia inoculata. Next base: position 18,838 of record JAQIWQ010000128.1, on the reverse strand, counting down.
ACGACATTCTACACATTAATGTAAATGAAATGAGTTAGTAAAGGCGACTGACAAATTTTTGCATTATATTTATAACAATCGAAATTAACGGGCCAGCTTATATGTACATAGGTATTTACCAGCCAATCAATGTGTATTATATAGTAATTAGTGGTATTCGGAGATTTGGTTTCTTATGCACCTTGCTGAATTAATGTTTAATGATGTACTTGATATTTTATCCTGGTCGCTGGAAATAAGATCAAGGTATATAAAACTCTTTTATAAAATCTATGTAATATCCCTAACTGTGTGCAAGAACCCTAACCTTACTACTACACATTTTGATAAATGATACAATGAATTCACCAAGTCAAACAATTGCAAATTGAAGAAAGGTATAGTGGACTGGATTAGAGTTAAAAGATAAATTTATAATGAATACAAAGCCCTTACCGTCAGACATTTCAAGCCCATCCATATTTGATCCTTGTTGATCCGAATCGCCAGCGTCTCCCTTGTCATCATCACTTGATTTCTCCTGTGTAACCGAAATAATATAAAATCAAATTAAATGCCTGATATTTTATCGTATTCAATTATTTCATTGAATTTTCAGTTTAATATTAATGAATACAACAATTGAATGGTACCAGTAACGAGGCAGCATGTGGGTAGTATCCGATATATCTTCCATCATCAATTCCGTCATCGTCTTCATCGTCATCATCCTCAACCTTAACGTTCAAGCTTGAATCCAATTCATATTCTTGTTCGTCATCATCTTCCTTGCAAGAGCCCATTACGGGCATCAGGAAACTCGATGGATCAATTGAAGAGCTTGATTCACACGCGACCATAGGACTCGGCTGAGAGGATGCGCGACCCGAATTTTTTCCAATAGCGATTAGTGCTGGAGGCGAAGGACGGCTTGCTGAAGATGAACCGACTGACACTACATCCAAAGATCTTCCATCCGATTTCATGGATAAGTCCTAAATTAAGTAAAATAGTTATTTAGTGCACTTTATGAACAGAACAATTACTTCTCATTGCCTTGTCCACTACCTGATGATGATTAGTATTAATTGCCAGCGATATAGGATCCATACTGTCGTCATTACTGCTCACAGAAACCCTTCTTCGCTTCCTTGACGTTGTCATCAATATTCCCCCATCACTCGAGTCAACATTGTTGGAAGACACAACGTGAGAATGCGAGTGTGAATTTTTGAACGAATTTGAAGATGACATGACATCTTTATTACCCGTGGTGGTACTAGTACTGGCCTCCCCATTACTATCGCTTCCCTCAGTAAGTCCCCGAATTTTCAAGGCTTCAGCCGTTTTTAAGAATTCTGACAAAGACGACTGCGATACATTGACTTCTCCCTTGTACATAAAGTTGAGGAGGGCTTTCATTTCGGAGCATTTGATATCCTTCATATAAATGATGGGATGAGGGTGAGTGTTCTTGACGAGAAGGGATTCAAAGAAGGGACTGCAAATGTAAGTACATTTTTAATTAATAAAAACCCTTGCATTACATGATCTGGAACAATGCTCCGGAAATATTCCTTACCTGCATGCTGAGAGTACTGTCTGATGTGCCTTGAAACTTTGGCCATCGCACGCGAGGGTCACATCTGTCAACGAGTCCTGCTGCAACAACCTGAAATGACATTAGAAAACAGATTGCATTCACGTGTCTTTCGTGAAAATATATCGAGTCATATCTTACAAGAAAAGATATTAAATTACTAGAACTTACCGTTCCAAAACTTCCGTCAAATTGCTCCCGTGGTTGTTCCACCGGAGACAAAAGTGTTGGTCCCCCATTCCGCCCATTTTGACGAACTTGGAATTGGACCTCAGTTTGCTGACTTGACTTTTTCTCCGCACTTTGATACCTTATTTCCTGTGAAACAAAAACAATACGATAAGTTTGGATTACATTACAATACTCGTGTATCTCTCATCTCATCACGCATCTCATTGTATCTACCTATCGGAGGAGACTTTAGACTAAAGGATGGCGATGACAACATATTTAATGTAATGCAATGGGAAATGACTAAACTCGAGCTAACTAAACCTATGCAAAATGCTAATTGCTAATGAAAGAGTCCTTGGATCCCAACATCCAAAATCCTTGACAGTCAACTCAAGTCATGGAATGGATGTCATGAGTGTGTGCAGTAATATTCCATAAGATTTGTTAATTACTTAGCATAATACAATAATGCAAACTCAACCCCCACTTAAGGCTAAGTAGCTATTTCTAATCAGTGAGCAAATAATTAGTTAAGCCTTTACTTCACGGGTTGTGTTGTGAGTGAGACTATTGAAAATTTATGCTGTCCTGTCCTATCTGTTTAGACGTAGACTTTTGCATGTATTCTATTGTCCACGACCACGACTTGTAACAACTTATGACTGCGGTGCGGAATATTTAAATGTCAATTAGCACATTAATGTGACGTTGGTGAGGGATTTGTAGTGCAATGTTTTCCTGTATGTAACAATCCTAATGATAATTTCTTCCATGAATGAATCCACCCTACTGATTGAGCTGGACCGGATTTAGCAGAGCAGCATCTTTTGCATTTTCTTGAATTGCAAACAATTCTATCGATACAATAAATCGACCCTGTATTACCTGCTTACCCAAAGGATAGCTGGCTGAAATTGCGACCAATTTACGAAACTTGGATAAACACCAACACTGCACATACACCCACATCCACCCTTGGCTAGCAGTTGCAAACTGAATGTTATCCTGGAGAGAGAAAACTTGAATTTAAAGACGAAGAAGAAGGGCTTCCTCCTATTTTTACATTTCCAAACTCCCCTACCCTTTCCCTACCCGATCCCTGCCTAGCTTCCTTGCCTTGCCTTGGGCTTTACTTAGTCAGTGACTCAGTCCGAAAGTCGGAGGAATAGGGAGACCAAGAATATAACTCAAGTGAAGCAAAGCAAATCCGTATTTCGAAAGTTTGGTATCATATAAATAGATAGGACGGAGTTGGTATAACGTACGTTTGTAGCTGCATATAAGTGAAGTGCCTAGGGACCGATACGGGCAACTGGAACTGCTCGGAACTCGAATGAAGGAAAGAAAATAGAAGGGAGCGAGAGGAGCCTACTAACTCAACAGAGATAGTAGACACGTACAGTACACTGTTCCTGAACTAAACTGAATATCGACATGAAATATCGACTCAAGAAAGAAAGAAGGAAGGAAAGCAAGCAAGGCCTTGGCTAGGCTCGTTGCTCAGGCCACAACCACCATCACATCACATCACACACAGTAGGTATATCCTATCGATCTTAAGCGACCGGGTGAAAAGGGAAGGAAACAGGGAAAGGGTGACTTCATTTAAGGCCTTTCACTCGCAGCTTTCTCCCCTCTACCAAACCAGACTAGACCAGAACACCATCACTACTACCAACCATGCATCGACACTAAACCAACATGCCATACTCTGCAACGCCAAAGCAGAACACAGCTTGTTTATAATACCCTGTGATGTCTACTTGGTTCATTGTAAATGTACCAGGGAAAGGAAAGAGAGAGCCTTCTCGACCAAAAATCAATAAAAAACACTCTTCCTTTCCCTGCTGCCTTGCCTTGCCTACGGATCTGTCTAGCTGCTGTCCTGTCCTCATGTCGCTATATATGCATACCATACTGTACATCATAGATGGAATACGCACTCGAGTAAATTCGTGCCTTTACCACCAATTCATATGTCCGAGAGAAAGCTACCCGGAACAAATATAATATAATGTCGGTGGTGATATGATAATATGATGTGGTGAAGGAAAGATTGGAACGAACTAGCAATAAGCCTTGGATGGTTATATTATGAAGGAAAGTACGAGAAAGGAAAAGCAGGGAACCCAGCCCTATTATCCCTAAACTTTCCATCTCCTAAAATTCTTCATATTTAAGCTGCCCTTTACGCTTCACATTTTACATGGCTCGGTGACTGCATTCAATGCCTTCTTCTTTAGAAGATTAGAATTTCTTCAACCCACCCATCCAGCCCTTCCAGTCTGGATATGGTATTGCATGGAATATTATATAGAATCACATCGGCATGCCAGACTAGGCCAGCCAAAAGGAGTTGTCCTCATCCATCCCTGAAGTACGTGCATGATACCTTCTTCTATACTTGCAAGACTTTCAGTTGGAAATATCCGATTACACACGTTTTATGTTTATGTGTGTGTATTCTCCCAGTTTCCATCCAATCTCCAAAAATCTGGAGCTGGGTTAAAGAAAAAGGACATGGTCCATGGACAAGTTGAATAAAGAAAAGTGCAATAGCATACCAACCATGATGATGATAGTCATAGTCTCCATTGTTTACCCAATAATTTCTTTATGGCTTCTGTTCTACTTGTAAATGTCTTTGGTAAAAGGAGCATTGTGGTGTTGTATTGTATTGGTAAGTAAGTAGTATGACTTTTGTATTGGTTTCATGCATGCGTAGTTGGCGAGACGAATCATATTACATTTAATACAGACCGAGAAGAAGAAGAAGAAGAATGGAGCCTTCAGTTCGGTAGGAATTCCAGACTGTTGAATTTGACCAAGTGCCAAATAACATTTTCAAATGAGTCACTCACATCACGTAACAAACGAATGAGTATGTACCTTAAATTATAGAGTCCTTAAACATCCTCACGACTTTACTTTACTACCTTGCCTTGGTTTGGGCACTTACATCCTTCCAAATTTGGTCTCCCTACTATGTAGCTAGCTTATTTAGCTCCTTGCAAACAACTTGCCGTGACGTTACGAGCGACTTTTTGGAAAAGTCATGAAATGAAAAAGTCCACCAACTTAACTACATAGTATGCTCCTTCTTGCCTTGATTTGTGTACTAAAGATTTGAGATGGATGACTCGTATCCAAAATAGGAGTTGTCAAACGAAACGAAAAGATAAAATTCAAGGGCAACTGATGAGCAGATTCGCATCGTCAAGTAAGTCCAAGAAGTAAGTATCAGGCAGACTGAAATGAGGATATTTCCTAAATCATCTTTGTTACGAGTAGTAGTTTCATACCCTGCACTTACAGTAGTTGATCTCATCTCATATTACTTCATTGCAATATCATCTAGCAATAAGCAAATGCATTATGAATGACTAATGCTTATACATCCATTATGTCAACCAGATGAGTGCGTCAACCCTTAGGACATTATTATATAGTGTATAAAGGAGACATTACTTGTCTAGTCCAAATACATACATACTTGTACTGTTTCAAACAGGGAACCAACACAAAGTACAAACAGACAATTCCAGACTAAATACTTGCTTGTGAAGGGGTCGGATAGGGAGGGAGATGTGAAATGTTATGTAATGTATTTCAACTTGGAGAAAATATTAAATTTCGATAGAATGCCCTGAGTCCTATACCACCACACCCTATTCTTGAAGATATTTCCTTCATTTCATCCTTTGATTCATTCTGATTAACAAAGGCTTGGTCAAACTGGCACGAAAGAATTGCACTCACACAAACAGACACGACTTGCATATTTAGGAACAAACATAACTTCCTTCCATGATAATGAATCAGTGCATTCATATTCTTCCGGAAATAATAACAACAAAACAGGGCAGGGCTGCTGGACTGGAATGGAAACTATCGGTATTGCACCGTATCGTGGACATGGGTGTCAGTTCAGTTGGCATTGATTTTGGTTGCATGTGGAATTGGTTTTAGCTAGTCCATGCAGTTACTAAACATTGACTGCGTGAAGGGGCTTTCCCCTCTTTCAAAGTCATCCTATCTATCTCAAAGTCATTTTGTGCTTATTAAATGCCAACCAAACCAGGTCCAACGATGTACATATGTAGGGTGTATATATTTCTACTCTTACTATATAACTATAAAAGAGGGTCCTTTAAAAGGGTGTTGCCGTTCCATTGCCCAGCAGGCGCATCTATAATAGAGGGTTCTTAATAATAACAGGGCATGCAAAATGCTCTGATGCATCCACATCCACCTCGTTAAAATGGACTGCAATACAATAGGACCACTCATTCCTAAAGAGGAGAAGAATTAGATTCAGTCTCATCTCTGAATAACAAATCCTCCCTTTAAGTTTAACTCTACTTGCCATAATTCCTCACACTGATACGGATCAGAATATGGCCATAATAACAGAACAATATAAAGGCTTCTCTCTTAAGGGAAGTTTTGTTCAAGTTGGCAGAATACCTCTAAACCACACACACACACAAGGCAGGTTTTAAACATCTCGCCCAAGTCTCGCATTAAGTATTCGTATACATGTGATAAAATATAATACATAAGATGCCATGCCAAGAGCTGTTGAATCTGAATCCTCAACGGAATTCCAGCACGAGGCAGGCACTGAAAGTAAAGTCAATGCACCTTCCTTCCTTCAGTTCAGTCATCACTGCCAAGTTAAAACCTTTAAAAAGTTTAAAACCCTCAAATCTCTGCTTGCTAAATGCGATATATGCAATGCAATGAATGCCGTAAACCAAGTCCATCCCACTACTACATCCATCCTTTGCAGGTCTCACTCAAGTCGTTTCCTCTTGAATTGTGTTGTAAAAAACATGCACTTGCTGATGCGATGATATAATGGCAAGGCATAGCATGGCAGAACAGAACAGACAGACTTAAAACTTTTCCCAAGTTAAAAAGTCTTCTGTGCCCTCTTGCAATCCCTGTTTAGCTTTATTTTAATGCCATGGATTGTCGCTTAAAGCTGATGGTCTGGTCTTCTGGTGGTATGAATGGTGAGATGTACATAAAGAGTGTGCAATTTATATAAACAGACTTTGCAGTTGGTGGATTTAAGAAAGACTTGTAATAAGGATACAACCAGATAACGTCAAGTCAGAGCCAATTCTGTAGGACAGAAGAAGAGAGAAGAGGACATTCATAAGGCAACTTTTAAATAAAAGAATGGATGAAAGACAATCCTTCGTCTAAAGAATCCATCCACTCATTGCAAACTGTGTACTTTCTTTATCTAAAACAACTAAGCTCAATCCAAGGTATTAGCATTAGGGACAACTAAATCAGGTTGGAGCAAAATCCTAAAAATCTGCCTGGTCCTGGTCCTGTTGTGTTCTGGCCCTACAAACAAATGCAGACCAGACCAGACCAGAATTGAGAATATAATATAATACTGCTTTATAGATTTGGATTTTTATCTCATCTTTTCAGTATGGAATGGTTTTGTACAACCATGATGATTGACGACACACAACATACAGGTACTGATTATTATTATGACACTGCACTGGTAATAAGTGAGTGAGACCTGGTTTGGTTGTGCACTTGTGTTTGCAGTTGATCCTAAATACAATCGCCATCATTCTTTTATTGTATTTTAGCCAGAACATGTTATCTTTACCCCTATCGTACAAACTGTAGTTATAATGTCCATGTCACAAATGCGATATTGTTCATAATGTTATGTTCTTTTTATATGCAATACCAACGAACGACATCGACATCCTTCCTTTTATTTGAACATTCGTTCACTACTCCCATACATACAGTACTCCCTCCCAATATTATATTTGCCAAGGCTTCAATTCAAATAGTACATACATGGTTGGTTAGTGTGTACTTAATCCATCTCGACGAGAATAATTCATTTATCAACTTGTACGTGTTCATCTCCTCACCTATTTCCATTACCACTTAAATAGAATTCTAAACTGTATAATGCCACGTACTCGAACAGTCGAATGCAATTTAAATGAGAAATTGAATGTCCTTGATATCAATGAATGTAAATATTATAAAATGCAATGGCGTCTGTTTTATACAAAACTCGCTCGCACCAACCACTTTACTTGAGGGCTAAGGCCAGGGCTGAGTTGGTGCTGCTATAAATCCGCAAACAATACAACAAAGATTAGTCTACCTATAATAAATTGCAATAGTATTACTTAAACAGTCCACCTTTTACCTTTGCAATCTCATCCAGTCCAGTACAGGTTATTCTGCTCCCATATCATGTCATTGGTATCATCCTCATTAAATTACTTAACTTGCAAGTTCCCATATTTAATATCTAGATATGTACATGGTCGTTTCGAGTGCTCATGGCACTTGCAAAGTATGTATAGTAATGTAATAAGGCTTAATGTGTTGGTTAACTATCTAATACCAGTATTCCATGTAAAAGAAAGTCATATATGTAGGTATTCAATTCACTACCACTTGACTGGACCTGACTAATACAAAGGTAACAAGGTTTCAGTCCATGTATGTAATGTTACGCCACGTCATGCAACCTGCTAAATGTGAAAGGGGAGGGCTGGGGACTATTTTGCTCCTCTTCTTTCTGGAGTGGACTGTATCAAATAAAATACAACAGGTATTATATGACGGGCTAGGCAAGCAAAGGATGATGAAAAATGAATGATGTGTACGTACGATATGCGATACACCTTACAAAACAGCCCTGCTTTTTATCACAATTACATCACATTGCATTACAAAGTTTGATGAGGAGACTTGTCCATTCTATAAGTACAACCCACTACAACCATGTTAAGCTAAGCTAAAAACAAGGCAAGGCATTCAATACAAAGTCCACCACATACATAAAGCATACCGTAGGCAACATGATTCAATGCAGAATTCATACACGTTTTTATAGCAATTTATATATTCGCTGCCCAGTCAGGACTCTGCCTACAGGATAATTCCTTTTGGAAGTGTACTTTTTGCTCGCTGTGCTGTCCACTTTACCACCACCATACCATGCCACGGCCATGGTCAAGTAACAAGTAAATCATTAATGATCTATGTATTAGATTCGCTGTGATATTATGCAATATGTAACAGGAGGGAGGGATATGTATATCCAGTGAAAGGGATTGACTGACCATCCAAAAAAACTGAACCTTTCTTGCAAACAATATTAGAATTGACGGTTTTTAGCATAAGAAATCCAATTCAATCTATAATCCACCTGTTGAACATGAGTACGAGTATTACAAAAAGTACATGCTTTGGACCCCTAATAACACTTGGATGCGTAAAGAATTCTCACGGACGGACTTATTCAGGACAGGACTTTTATATTCGAAACTATTCAAACCGAACTAATACCTACTATACGCATTGTGGCTTTGATTTTAATGGTAGCACTGGTCACAAAAAACAAGGTATATGACCTTAAGTTCTGTTCTTACTCCCTGTCCCTAAGGGCACGTTACTTGAGAATTTATTTACTAGCTTGGCATACTCTCCTTGAGAATCTAATCTGATGATACAATTCCTGTGACGCCACTATAGGTAATACCATACCATACCATACCATACCATACCATACCAAGTCAAGTCAAAGTCAAGTACACCAACAAAAAACTAACCAATGACTTGAAATGAGCTTGGCAAAATTCCTTCCTTTGGTTAAAATTGCCCAGTGGCCATCATTCAACTTTTTCGTTTCATTTCATCCGTCCGACTGGAATTTTATGGTTTTCAAGTATCAAATGGAACGAAACTTGATGATGTGCAGGTATGTATGTAGGTAGATGTGCAAGTCTTTACAGTACAATTGAAACAGAACACGCCAAGTTAAAATTGTGTAAAAACAGTATTGTACATCTGGTTTGGAATTTTATTTTTCAATTTAAAAGTAACGTGAACTTCTTCAGAAGACTTTAAACTACTCTTGTCGACAGTACGTGATCCATTCCAAACTGCGACTTTGAAATTATCACTTGGCAGACGCCCAATGCTACCGAAGTTTTCATAGTGAAGGAAGGAAGGCTCCAAAGGGCAATAAAACAAATAAAACAATGGCATATAAAAATCCCATCTAGCCAAATTTTATGTATACTTTCTTTGAGTTGATCAAATATCATTTATTTATTAAATGAGAAAGCAAAAACGCTTTGTCATATTATTGTTTGACAAGTAACGTTTGTAAAAGTGTAACACAGTGGACAAGTAAAGAATTTGCATGCACTATTTGACTTTAAAGCAATATTATCAAAGTATTAATATGACATTCAGATTCAATATCATTCAGTTTTGCATGCAAACAAATTCACATGCATATTATATTATGCTCACATGCAATTTCTATACCAAACCATCAATCACATTATTGAAACAACTTTCGTGTAAGAAAATAGCGGATAAAATGCAAAGTCCTGATTAATTCTGGAATATCATCAATAGTGCTTTTAGTTGGGTTGCCTTGATATTTATTAAGGTGTCGTATAGTAAACTATGATAAGAATATCATCCAATGTTTTGCATTTCTACTCTCTCAGGCACTGTCTCAGTACTTGAGAGAATAAGTTTGTTGGCTGGCCTGGCTGGCTGGCAGATTTTATTTTACACTCAAGATTTCTCGTAAGTCAGTCTTTTCTGTGGTATGTAATAGCCAAAAGAAACGTGAAACCCTGCAAAAAGCTCCTTCAAGGATGGATAAATGCCATGACTGACTTGACTGGCAGGCAAACATTAAACTATATGAAACATACGATGAGATGAACCTACAACCCAGCCAAACTAACCAACCAACTCTGTAGTATCGCGTCGTATCGAATCATGCCATTACATACATCCTCCAAGTCTAATCTATAAGCAGAGACTTTAGGATTTACTATTTACAACGGGAAGGGAATTGTATGGTGAAATTCATGCAAACTAACTACGAGAGATGACTTCACGAACCACGTAGTTTTTAGCAGCGCATATACATTCATGACGAACGAAGGAGTAGAATATAATAGAGTTTGATAATACAAAGTGAAGTGGTAAAGTATGGTATGTATAGCTATGGTTGGTGCTTAATGGTTGGTACTGCAAACTGCAAAGTAATGGTAAGTTTTAAGTGTGGTACTTTTATCCGTCCACCATCCTCATCTTCAAGTATTAAATCAAGCCTACTAAAAATATAAGCACTACTGCCTTCATTTATTTCGTTATGTTAGCCAACTAAAAAGTTTCGCTTATGTGGAATGATATAATTCACCTTCAAATTAAAACCCAACCTCTATCCATCCTGTCCCAGTCCAGGATGAACCAAAGTCAGACTTTAAGTCACGTCATTTTATTCGTGTGCAAAAGGACATTTACGATGCGAATTTAATTGTCACTTTTTACATAGTTTCAACAGCAGAAATATTCACAAAATGTATAGCATTTTGAAATAAAAACCTAAAGAAAGTACTCCTTCATTCCATTACTTTCTAGTAGGCGAATGCCAACTTGTGACTTATCTATATCTATAAGTAGAGTTACTTACATCTCAGGATGGATAAGTGACTTGACTTTACTGTACTGTGCTTATTTCTTTACTCTTCTTCCTTTGCATGTTTGTTGTTTCATACATACTACAGCATAGTTTTTATAATCTAAATCTCTGCCGTTCCATCAAATAAAAGGTATACGGCAAGAGGAAATCTCTGAAAGCGAGTCTTCTCTGTGTGGGCAGAAATAGGCCAACCCCATCCAAGCTGCGTCTTCTTAATATCAAGTAAAGTAACAACAAGGCACATGGAAAAGAAGGGCACCAAAGGCCTAAAAATAAATCGAGGATTGCTAAGTACCAAGGCGGAGAGTAGTCATGTCATGAATGCCAGCCAGGGCCAAACTTAACCGATGAGGCATCTGCATCTGCACATTCATTCTGCAAACAGTACATCCATCTTTTTCTACGAAACGTTAAGAAGAGATGGAATGAATGCATAAAGTGTGTTGGCTTATAAATGTACAGTATGGCGTGTTGTACTGTTCTCATCACCTTCATACTATACATACATACAAATATGTATTCAACGTCTTTAACTTTAGTCCAGTCCAGTACAAGTATCGGTCATGTGTCTTCTATCTGTCTGCAGATAAGGTACGCTTACTTACAAAGCCAACTTTGAAACAAGGACGAAAATGAAGGATTGCAAGCTAAATGGAATATTATGTTGAATCTTTAAGTATTTAAACAGTAGAGGATGCCTTTAGTTAGTTCATTTATAAAACTGCTGACAAGTGGTGGCGTATTGTGGGGAATACAACTTTTTAATACAAATGCATTAAATATGATATATACCCGTGCCCTGTTAGATAAAATTAATGAATCCACTTAATTATATTCCCAACCAAGGCATCTTGTTTTAACTTTTCAAGTCACCTTAATTTCTCCTCTAATAAAGCTCCATTTGATTGTTCATGTGGCGTACCCCTGTATATACGTATGTACATAGGTACCGGTATCATTCATACTCATGTGATCATGTCTTGTATTGTAAGTACGCGGAATGTTAATGTAATATTTTCATTAAGTTTTGTTTCAATATTGTCCGCACTTTTTAATCGTCAAACGCAATACAATGAACAATCAACACCTCAGAAGAATAAGGGTTAAACATGTTTTGCCGTTAACAAACCCAGTCTTCTGGTGGACGAATAAACCCTTTTATTAGTGTTCCAGGACCAATTTTGTTTATTAATCAAGTGTAAATATCTAAAACCAAACTCTCCTTTCAGGCATTTTTCCTTCTGTTTTTAAATAATGGCCGAGACAAACCCTTAATAAAAGCTTGACTCTGAATATATGAAGGAATTTAAAATTTAATAAATTACTTGAGCCCACCTCGCATTGATTAACAGCTTTCGTCCAGTGTAAATATATTTAATATCATTCATGAGACATGACATGTATAATTTTAATAATTTAACATTGCAAATTGCAAACTGCATTGTATTCAAATTTAAATTTGACTGCTTAAAACGTAGTAAAAGATTTTATAGATGCAATAATCCACCCAGGTGTAATCATCTAATCCATATCCAGGTATTATATGTAAAGAAACGTTGATTTGGTTTGATGCTGGTGTTATGTGGAAATTATTGTAAATATTCTTTATTCTTTTACACTATTGAATGCATATCGTAGGGATGTGTTATTTTCCTACAAGTTAACTTACTTATCACGCCTTACATTCATCTTTGTAAAGTCAACTTGTAATGTAACACAATGAATCCCTTTATTTAAAGTCAACTGGAGCTTTTTAATTCTCAACTCTTGTGATACACACGTCACATGAATAACCATAATCACGCCCATGAATTTAACAGTCCATCGGTCCATGCAGTATTCATTGCATTACATCACATCCAATTCTATCAGACCAAACGAAAAATATTTCTTCAAAAGCTATGTAAATCACTACCACTCACTACTACTACCTCAAATGCGAACGTTTCTTTTAGTCAGTGTAATATTATAAGTACCTCTCCTTTTCAAGATTATTTTTTAATATGCCCATTCTATATACTCGGATGTTTAAACTGACTGTTGGAAGGAACCTTGAGATAAGCTTCATCTTATTAGTCACCATTTAGTAAATGGTATTTACAGACCAAGAAGTGAGCAGAGACTCTAGTTGTTAGTGGGACTTGCACAAATGTAATGTGAATTTCGTAGAAAGATAAGCGTTGAATATCAAGTATCAAAAAGTCCTAGACGAGACGAGACCAACGACAAGACCCAAATCCTCAATGACAATTTATAAGCATCTACTATATATCTCTCACGGAATGATAATACTAAATAATGATCAACAAGTGGAAATGAGGATTTATCAATTGATAATTTATCAGTTTATAAATAAAACATGCCCAATTTTAACGTTGTGGTGTGCCATGTCATTTTACATAAACCGGATCAAACTTAACTTGGTCTTGACTGGACAAGTTGATTAAGCTAACCCAGCAAACAAAATAATGTTATGAATGATGCGTCATTTTTCATGATAATTCAGAGACAAGTGTGTGGTCCATATTTACTTGCCTTTTTACGCAGTCATATGTCATATCACAGAAAGAAAAAGGCATTTCTTGGGATAGTAAGTAATCCTTATAATTTAATGTAATCAACAAAGCAAGTAAAAGTGCCCTTCGGAGGAGGTACAGTCAATAGCGACACAGTAGTGACAGACAAATGGATATTTAGATAAAAAAGTAAGATAATGGATCAATAATAACTGTTTACCAAGATTTTGAACCATCTGAATACTTACATTCACCCAACTGAGAGGAGCAACAGGTAAAATCTCTGAGAAATCATAAAGACGATCGATATCCTACAAGAAAGAGCCAATAATGTCAAAGTGAAGTAATATAAGAATTACTTTGTTTTGTCATTACGCACCAACCATATCATCATGATTGATATCCACCCACTAGGGATAACACCAGACCAAACTAGACCACCCAACTCACCCCATGGATAAGACGTACATAATAATACGTGGATGGATAAGAATAGAAATTACAACTTACTTATTGTTGCCAACAATAAGTCTTAACAATACCCGTCCTGGTAATGTATGTATAACTTAATGATGGTAATCCCAATTACTTTCCTCATTTTCCAGCCGGTAATCACCAAAGTCATTAAGTAATGTAAATTTCATTATTTTCTAATACCCTGCTTCTTACATGGAACGAAATACTACCTAATTATCTATTATCCTCTTCTTAATACGTGTCACAAACCCTAAACAATATGTATTTTGTACAAGTTGAGTAAGCCTTATAATCCTCGCGTCAATAATTATTGACGACAATTATTGACAACTAGACCTTGATTATACGTATTCCGTTTAAACCCAGACTTGACCAAAATTTAACCAAAACCGGATGGATGCTGGTTAATAAAAGTTATGAACGTTATCGATTACACAGCCTTAAGCCTCCTTAAATTTGTGAGATTTTCTCACTACTCTTTTAACGCTATTTCATGTCATGAAATGAAAATTTTAATGCAAATGTAAACTGTATGATGCATTATGATTTTTTAAAATCCAATGACCCTATACTGACTGGCCCCTAATTAATATGTCAAAAAGCTAAACTTGTGCCTAAATAAAACATAAAAAAGGAATTAAATGTCCTCTTACCAAACAATGGAGAAAACTCTTCCTTTCCTGGCCTCAGCTCAATCAGTTTAGTTAGTAACAGATTGGACGGAATTTGGTGGTTTTGTTTAATAATTCTTTGGCGATGACGACGACATTGGTGGGTGTGGCGTAAATCCTTGAAAAGGCAATAATCCCCTTAAATAACTATTTACGTCCTTGGCGTTAGTTTGGGCGTTTTCTGTGTAGTATTATATCTAGTTTCACTGGTTTTATTTATTTATTTATATATTTCTTCCTTTTTATTTGACTAGAAATACTTTGAACCCATTTGATTATGATAAAATTCTTGTCCAGTAATAGAAATAACTACCATTAATTTCCTCTTGATTTTTCTTCCTCTTTTATATGATTGTATCAGTTATTGTACTATATCTTGTCCAGACAGCCCTTAATTTGTAATTAGTTAATTGCACAACAACTTTCTCCACTTTCCAATCCAATCCAGTCCAGTTTAATTAATTGAATAAATTTACATAAACTCTCATGTAGTGTAGTGTGTAATTCCGTGTAAAAATAGGACTTGAAATTCTTAAATTTTACTAATTAAAGTGCTTATATATTATACAAATTAGGAGTGGATGGAGGTACGTAGGAGGAGGAAAATAAGTGGAGTGGACTCGTGGATGAATGTTGGTTCATTCGTGGATGGATGGAACGGAGAGAAGAAGAAGAAGAGCCATAAAATTGTAAATGTGGGCAACAGGACTTGAAGGCTTTTGAAGGATATTTGGTCCCTCCTCTTCCCTGCAGTGTATAAAAGTTAGTAGTCATATCGGCTAAAGTTTAGTAGTAGCTTAGTACACACACACACTACACACACAGCATCCAAGGGATCATATCAGAGCCAGAATAACAATACAGGGCCAGTACACCAAGTTTTTTAATGATGGGATGGATAGTGTTCCATGTGCTGCAAAACTTGGCAAAATAATGGAGGAGAATACCTATAAGTATTAGTATGTAATACATATCCAAGTTATGTTGGAATTGGAATGATTCGTATGGAAGGGAAGGGGTTTTATAGTTGGTTCATAAAGTATGTTTGCTCCCTATTTTGCCCTCCGTGGGTACAAGCCAGCGGGCACAATAGGGAGCAAAAATACTTTATGTAGTTGGTTGGTTTGTTAATATGATTTGGTTTTAAGGAACTGGGTGATCCAAAACTCGGTTTACTCCATGAGTTATAGTGATGGAGGATTAGGATTAGTATTACGCAAGCTTTTTTGTAAGTGTTATTTGCAAGGATATAAATGTATGCACCTTTATGCTGTTTGAGGCTGATGTGGATAAAGGGTCGCCCCTTTTAACCTTGCATGATTCATTTCATTTTGTTTGTATGTACCTGTACACCCACCCACACCCACCACCAGACATGAATGAATATGGAATCAAGGGTAGCTTGATAATAATTTGATAAAGGTGGTTGGAATGGTTAAAGCACAGAGCTGTGGTTAAAGGGTATTTAAATGGATAGATGCATTTATTTAGCCACCTGGGTTTTACATTTTCAGATTGAGATTTGCTTGCTGTGTTAAATAATCCACTTACAAGTATAAAGCTTACATATATTCTGGAACAAAGTAGTTGCATAATAGTTGTAGGTAGGTACCACCAACACCACTCCAGCCATAGTAGGTGATATATTAATGCATGCTAATGTTAGTTTCATGAAAATAGGAAATAGTGGTAGTGGTACTTATGTACTTATATTAGTGTGAGTATTTTTTGGGGTTTAACTTTGTTATGACGCTTTGAAGCTAATTTAGAAGGAGCATGCATGGTTGGATTTACTAAGTTAAAAGAAATATCATCATATGTATAAGACTTATTAGTGTTCATCTCACTGCTTATTAAATACATCATTCAAGGCGTTTACATATCGTAAAACCTGAAGGGACGCTTTTAAAGACGTTAAATTCTGTTATGTGATGGTGGACCTTTAGACGGACGCGTGGGAATTTCTCACGATCAATGAAAAGAGCGTTTAAGAAACATTATGTATTATATAACAAAGGAGCTTCTTTAAATTTTCACACCAGACAATAATAACGGCCATTTTTGTATGCACCTTGACCTTAAGGTTTAAGGTTTAGAATAATCATCACTAGCAGATTCTGGTGAATATTTTTGATATCGTGAGTCAACTCCTTAACAAACCGATAATATTATGAGATGAGGAAGAGTGATTAACGATAATTTCATATAAATAATGCACAATTATTATTATTATCTATTGCTATGAAAAGGTTGTCCAAATATTTGCAGCGTTAGTTGAGCGTTACAGTATGCTTGCAATACTATAAAAAAGTTGTGAATCTGTGATGTAAGATGGGGACCGAGTAGGCGTACATGAGTACTAAATGCATTTTCCTAGCTAAACATTGGCGAAATGGAAATCAAAATGACCAAATGGACGCTAGAAATTACGAAATACAGGTAAAATATTACAGTTATAACTTACATGAAATGGTAATACATTCACGATGTTATTAGCGTTTTACTACATCTTAATCTATTAGGCATAATTTAATACACACAAAAATAGAAATTGCCTGTGGAGTGAAAAACACGATTAGAATGGGAACGAAGTCCAGCCATAGCCAATTTCGACATAAATCTCCCTACCTATGCATATCCATATCAATATCCATATCAATAGAGCTGGAATGTATTGAATCCAGTAGGGAATTGAGTTGATCTCCTCCGGCTTTGTGAGGTCCTTTCCTAACCAGACAATGCAAAATACGACAATGGTAACGAAGAGAAAGACAGCAGCCATTTCAAGGACTTGAATTAGAAGGTTAAGCCATCGTCTTCTAATGGCTTGGGGAAATGTTCTTAAAGAGTTCTTAATGAATGACCAAAACATTTTGCATCTTAAAGTCATCATGGCCATATTGATGTAGCGTCCTCCGTTGTTGGTTCTTGTACGTGTGCTTAAACCAGTCAAAACGTCATTGATTGAAGATGTCCTATCTCTTTCTTGAGGTTGACGTTGACGTTTACCGTGCAAACTTAACATTTTCTCAATCAATAGGTCTTCATTGTATAACCGATGGCGGTATAACACGTTTTTCGAGCAAACTGGACAAGTTGGCTTCATATTTGTCCAGGTTTCCAAGCAAGACGAGCAGAAACTATGACCGCATGAGGTAGCTGTTGGCTATTTATTGGAGAAAGTTAACCATGTATTGTTAATTCTGCATGATAAAAGGTTATGAAATTGTTAATACCTCCACCATAATATCTTGACATATTGGGCATAAAAAATAGTCAATCAAATCATTTCTATCTGCTCTACTCAATGCAGTGAATTTGTCATCCCATTGTGGTAGAGAGTGATAGTTGTCATCGGTGTCGGTGTCGGTATCGGTGTCGGAGTCTTCAGAAACTGGGACTGGGACTCGTTTGCAATGCTTTTTAATTGGATGATTGGTTGTGGGTGGGTATCGGGCTTTTTGGGAAAAGGTAATGAGTTAGAACCAGGTGATAAATATGTAGTTTATGTGTCAATTATTACCTAAAAGAGAATTGATGTCCTCTACTGCGATCCCTAGCTTCAGAAGGTTTCGAATTACAGCTCTTCTTCCTGTTCCAGATACTTGTGGAGTTGCAGAAATTGGTATCTCATTCTTTTTCCGAATGATGGTATCAGGTTTTAAAGAAATATTTGGAAATATGGTGAAACTTAAAATGCAACCCATGTTCCTGTTTGGTTGGACGGTCCAATTCAAGGTGGACCAATGCTTCTCAGACTGATAAAGAAAAGGGCTCAGAAACAGAAGATTTTTCGCATTTCATTTCATTTACTTGTGCAATCATGCCAACTACAAAATTAGGCTTTCTCCAGTGTCCAGATTTCAAAGACTCAAATCTACCAATTGGATACCGCCATGTG